>VJMY01000372.1:0-76450 GCA_009869795.1 Neelides sp. FZ-2019 | reverse complement strand
TCATCGACATACTTTGATATTCACATGTTAGTTAAATTATGAATTTAATTTACAAAATTAAATCCACTGTGATAGTTGTGAAATCTCAACATAAAAAAGATATTTTTAATTAATAAAATAATGCAAATCAACATTAATAAAAATTTTAGTTAATAAAGATTAATGTTATGTTATTAATATACATAATAAATGAATTATAATGTCATATTATTATGCCAGATTACCACACATCATAATGTAATTTGCGTTATCTCACTGAATGTCATAAAAGAAATCTTTAGAATATTTTATTTAATTGTAAATTACTCAAAGGTCTTTTTACTTTTTTTTATTTATAACCTTACAAATACTGCTGTCGCAGCATAGAATAGAAGATAAAACATAACATTTATTATTTAAGCATGCAGTGCACCATCCTAAAATTTTTCTGCATATTATTTTATCAGTACTTGGTATTTGCATAAAGAATGTGCCAACCAGCCACCTGGAACGAAAGGGTATAATTTCAAGGCTACACAGAACAAAATTATTAGCCATTTATCACATGTCCTTTGAGCTTATGGTTTAGTAAATAATATCCACATTCAGATTTTAATAGAAATCAAGATTCAAGACGAGTTTATGCTCAGGGTCGGCTCTTCAACGAACAATGTCATAGCATGTGAGATGTGAAAGTTGTAAAATGATCATCGTAAAATGAATCTCATGAACAATCTCTGCCTCTTTTTAATTTTTTAAGCATAATTTTTATTTTTTTTAACTTTTGAGTTTTGTGACATAAAATCTCAGTTTTCCTCTAATAAGCCTTTACATCCTTTCTGGAAGTCTTCTCGGTCACATGAACTTTTAGCTTCTTGTTCAAAACCCGAGATTTGATACAATTTTTTGATCCTCTTGAGAATCAAAAAATCCACAATTTCAATCAAAAATGAAGTACGAAAGCACACGTGGAGAATTGAATAACTGCTCGTTCAAAGACGCGTTGTTTTCTGGTTACGCTCCAGACGGTGGATTATTCATACCGCAAGAAATTCCAAAGATTTCAAAAGAAACACTCGGAGAATGGCGTTCAAGAAGGAGCAAATATGGGGAAATTCTCACCAGCATCCTTCGACTTTTCATCGACTCTTCCGAAGTAAGCAATGAAACCCTGAGTGAAGCTGTGAAGAAAGCTTATACAAAATTTCCCGAGAATGTAATTGAGATTTCTCAAGTTGGGGAATTGAAGATCGCGGAATTATTCCATGGACCAACTGCATCTTTTAAAGATTTGGCTTTCTCTCTTGGTTTGACTTTTCGAAATTCATAATTTACATAACACATACAAAGTGTAGAGAAGTCATTCAATAAATTGATATTAATCTTAATGACTCCTTTCTTTTACAGTTGCTCAACTCTGTGAAATTTTAGCTGAAAGAAAGAAAGTTGTTGTTATTGGCACTTCAGGTGACACTGGGAGTTCTGCGATGGTTGCACTTAATGGACTTTCATCAGTTCACACAATTGTCTTGTATCCCAAAGGAAAAGTATCCCGAGTTCAGGAAATGCAAATTCTAACAAAGGCAGAAAACGCCACTGTGTTTGCAGTGGAAGGAACGTCTGATGATTTGGACGTTCCAATTCGCGAGGCTTTCCCTATGGATAATCTCATTTCATTTAACTCTATCAACTGGGCTAGAATTCTCGTTCAGGTGCTTTTAATTATAATTTAAAATCTCAGCATGTACCTAATTCATAAAAAAATATACTGATTGATTGATAAGAACTATTTTGAGACAACTCTTGGATAAAAGTAAATTAATTAATAGATAGCGCACTTTGTTTTCTTGTACGTGAGAAGAGAAGTGGAAGACGAGCCATTGAGGGTCGTTGTTCCAACAGGGGCTGGAGGAAACATTGCTGGAGGAGTCGTCGCTTATCTTTTAAACATTCCAATTGAACTTTACTCTGCAACAAACGTCAATGATGCTTTTCATGTCTTTATCAAAAACGGAGAGATTCGATTTGGCGGAGAAATTAAGCTAACGCCTGCAAATGCAATGGATATTGGTATATTTTGACCTATTTTTTTGACTATGAGTGAGAATAAAATGTCTTGAATGCCTCTAGGGTTTCCCTACAATGTTGAGAGAATTCTCTCATTCTTTGTCTCCCGGGAAGATGTGAGAGAAGCAATGAAAGACAAGGGTTTCATAAGCAATGAAATCCTACAAAAGATTAGGGAAATTGTAAAAGACTCATTGTCGGTCGAGACGGATCAAATCTACAAGACGATGAAAGAATGCTGGAGCCAACATTCCTACATGGTACGAACTGCAACTTGCCAAATTATTTTAAATTCTAAACACAAATGTTTGTTTTAATCGACAAAGAAAAATAGTTGGGGATATCTTTTAAGAGATTTTATATGATAAAAGTGGAAGTGCAATTAAGTTACAAAAATGTAAATAATTGAATGTCGTGTTTTCTGGCACAGCTTTGCCCTCACACTGCAACGGGAGTTTACTTGGCAAATGCATTGTTGAGTGGGAAGAAGAATGTTTTTGTTCTCGCCACGGCGGATCCTCAAAAATTTTCAGACTCCGTGTCAATTGCGGGAATTGGACCGGAGGAATTTGACGGAGGAATTTTGTTGAGGAAGTTGGAGATGAACGAGAAATTGACTCCGAAGGAAATGAGAAGAGGTGAGAATTGGCTCGATATTCTCATGGAAGAAATCAAAATGCACTTGGGGGATTGAGTTAATTGCATTATGTATTGTACGTACATTTAATAAAAATTTCTTTGTAAGTTATAAGATACAGATAGTAATTTGGGATTGGATTTTATTAAATAAGTTTACATAACGCTTTTACATTTAATTAAGCATTTATTAAAGGAAATGATCAAGATATATAAAATGACAGAAATAAATCGAAAGTTATAGCCTTTAATATTCATTCGTGAATAAACACATAAAAGCGTCCTTTTAATAAATAAATATATTTACATATCGTGAGATAAGTATGATATGCAACTTGAGTCAACTTGTCGATTCCGTAATTTCCTTAGACAAAGGCAAGCTTGTGTAGGCGGTAGCATTTCATTTTCCAATCTCAATCGTCTTTACATCTAGACATAAAAAGCAAATATTTGCGTTGCGTGATGATATCCCGTAACTCCGATTCCATTATTCGGTTATTTACGTAATAATATCCCTTTGCCCCATTTAAAGGCCGATGGAGAAAGGAGCCTTTGGAAGGAGAATTCGAAATGGGTGAAAAGCACTCCCTCCAGCACGATTGACCTTTTTCCCCTTTCTAAATTTCCAATTTAAATTACGACTCACTTAATTAGGGGTCCCTAATTACATTTTCTCTTTCACTTCAAACTAAAAGCATCAAGTTCTTTCGGATTCCCATATAATTAATCTGTACATATCTCTTATCTCAGCCCTTTTATACAACGTAATTGTGAAATCCTCTTGAGTTCCCAACCAAAAACCTTCGACTTCGATTCGATAATAATTAATATTTTAAACATCGTCTAATAGCTTTACATCAATCTCAATAATAAAGTTAGTAGATCGATAACTTCCTCGTCATTACGAATTGACTCATTTTCAAGAACTTCTCATCGACTTGAGAGCTCTCGTCAAAATAAATATCGTTAAATTGAACTTATCCTAATTTACTTATTAAACTTTTTAAATGTAATTTATCTTCAAGACCCAGTGCGTGTGCTCAAAATTGTTCTTTTTAAATATCGTAATTACAGAGCGAAGGCCAAATCATATTGTTTCTATATTCTCTACCAAATGAACCTTTAACGATTATCTTGAGTAAAATTATTAAACTTTTACACTTGTAGACACACAAGTAGATAAATATCATAGTTTTGAATGATGTTTGGGAGTTTAGGACAAGTGTAGGATACAAGTGAAGTGAATCGAAGGCTCTCTTAACTCTCTTTTCCTCTGCCACTTATCTCTTTATTGATATTCCATCCTTGAGATTCAAATGAGCTCAAACCTGACTCACTTTCTTACATGTAATCCTCTTAAGTGATATAATCATTATAGTAAGGTATCTGTAGAAAGATATCTGAAGTTTCCGAAGTGCTAAATAAGCATAAGAGTCTCGACTTGAGAAAGCTTTACATTTTTACAACGTCTTTAATTGTTTTATAATTCTATTATTCCTACTTGTAGTCTCTTTTGAAATCTAATTATCAATTTAAATACTTCCAATATATTTATTTTACTATTGAAAATAGATAGATAATTAGGGTAAGGAAAGAAGCAAAAATAGATTGAAGGAAAGAGAAGTCTTCGTTGAAGGAAGAATTAGTGGAGAATTCTCCATCAACTGATCGAGTGCCAAATAAACCTCTGCTTTAATCCTTTCCCTCTGATAATGAGATTGAATCCACATTAAATCACAGACGTTGTTGAATATATTCAAAGTGAAATTGTTGGGAAATTTAAACCGCAACACCTTGCTCTGACATTTACATAATTTCCTGTATTAATTATACACCGAGTGTGTACACAGTGTGTAGATCGTAATAATAAATTGTAAAAAATTAAATAACTTCATAGAAAGTAATAATTATGTCTCAGCAAAAACAAGCAGAATTCAAGTGAGTTTAATTATTTTTTATTTGTTTACATTATAATTACTCAAATTTTAAGTTTTTAAAAAATACTTGTTTTTTATCTAATTTTAAAGAACAAGGTAAGAAAAGTTTAAGCAACGATTTTTTTTCAGGCTCCTTCCTAAAATTATAAATGGAGGGATAGCGGGAGTTATCGGTGTATCTTGCGTATTTCCTCTTGATCTAGTCAAAACCCGGCTGCAAAATCAACAAGTCGGACCAAATGGGGAACGTCTTTATAATTCCATGCAAGAAACATTTATTTGATTCAAGAACAAAATAAACAAAAATATATTTTTATAGTTTAAAATTGTTAAAAATTGTTAACAGGATTGATTGTTTCAAAAAAACCTATCGAGCCGAAGGTTATTTTGGAATGTATCGAGGCTCAGCCGTGAACATTCTTCTGATCACTCCAGAGAAGGCCATTAAGTTAGCAGCGAATGACTACTTCCGTCATAAATTCAAAACCGCAGACGGAAAACTTCCAGTAACAAGAGAAATGGCTGCTGGTGGAAGCGCTGGTCTTTGTCAAATTGTTATTACTACGCCCATGGAGTTATTGAAAATTCAACTTCAAGATGCCGGGAGATTAGTTGCTGGCCAAGGGACTGGAGTCAAAGCTCCTAAATTGTCAGCGACATCCATTGCACTCGATTTACTCAAAACGAAGGGCATCATGGGCTTGTATAAAGGCATTGGTGCCACAATGTTCAGAGACGTCTCTTTTTCCATGGTCTACTTTCCACTATTCGCTCGTCTGAACTCTCTAGGCCCAAGAAAGGTTTGTATTATAATTATAATCTCCCACCATAAAAAAGATGTATGCGTGATTTAATCCTATAAAGGGATTTAATGAACTAATGAAGGATTATTGATTGTAATTTAGGAAGGGAATTCCGAAGAGGCAGTGTTCTGGTGGTCATTTATCTGTGGTTGCGCATCTGGTTCAATATCAGCATGGGTTGTTAATCCATTTGATGTGGTTAAAACTCGACTTCAACTCCTAAAAAAAGCTGAAGGAGAAGCATCATATTCTGGAATTCGTGACGCTTTCATGTAAGAAATGAGAAACAATCATTTTTAAACGTTTTATGTCCCTTGATATTAATTATTTCACTTAATTTTTGATATTTCTTTAGGCAAATATTGCAAAAAGAAGGACCAACAGCATTTTTCAAAGGCGCTGGTTGTCGGATGATAGTCATTGCTCCATTATTCGGAATCGCCCAAATGGTTTACTTCTTTGGAGTGGCCGAATGGATGCTTGGGCTTAAAAAGTAATGAAGATTCCAATCGAATTTAAACTAACACAAGTAATATTTTACAATGAGATCGTCGAGATTCGATCTGTTCGGAATTCTTCGAGGGGTAGTCAAAAAGTACATCAAGTGCTTAATAATATAAATATATAAGATTCAAATAGTATTGAGTGAGTAGCAATTTAGGGATATAAGTCAAGTTACGGCGTACGTATACACGTTGGCCTATATACTCATTCTTCATTGACAATAAGTTTTCATCATATGAGTCCATTTGATGAAAAAGCCAATGCTACAATCAAATATTTTATAATTTTTAATTGCTTTAATTGAAAACTTTACATTTTAAAGGCAAATCTCTGCCTTACTGTTTTAACTAAAAATTGAAAGATCTATGAGTAGTACGAAGTAAATAGTAAAGGTTCTAATATTAATAAATATTAAGTGGATTGTGTAAACTATCGAATGACGAATCTAATATCTCTCCTAGATCTGAATGCACTAAACTTGAATTTAAAAAATTTAAGCTGTTGTTAAATTATCAAACATAATAACGTATTATCATTGAAAATGTTGGATAAATGTCATCCTATATATTGTAAATCTTATTGTTTGTGGTTAGAATTTCAAAGTTGAATAATTTTAAATATACATGAAAGTGCATTACATAAAATTATAATTCATGTTACGAATTAAGAATACAAGTTTTTAATTTAATAAATATTGTTTATGAAATAACTAAAATGTGTGATAATGTGTTTACTTTAAAGAAAAAAGTACATTAGTAGTTCAAGTTTTATTGTAATCTTTATGTGTTACGTTTTATCTATTGTTAAATCTTCAATTAATCCTTATTAAATTAATAATGTAAAAAAGAACTACTTGTGAAACAGTTGAACTTTATAGGAAATACATTCCTGGGGACAATAAAATGATGTGATCGGATTAAAAATATTTGGGCATTTTCTTATTCTTCATAGTATATTTATAAAATGAACGAATTTTAAGTCTAAAAATGTTATGGTCGGTGAATAGAAACCAATTTACTTAATATTTCATATCAACTTTGATAAAATAGATTTATTAAAATTATTCTTAAACTGTCGAAAAAAGATAAAGAAGTCCCTTTGCAAATTGAATGATTTCAGTTCCTCCCAACTTTGATTGTCCATAGAGGCGATCGACAAATGTAATCGGAATTTCACCAATTGTGTATCCAGCAGCTCTCGCCCTCACCATCATCTCCATTTGGAAGACGTATCCTTTTGATGTGCATTTCTCGACCAAGCTCTCAAGCACCTCTTTGCGGTATAATCTGAATTGTGATTATTGAACAAAATTACTTCGTGGTCGTTTTAATAAAATAAAGCGTTTAATTTATCAATTATTATCATATTGAAATTATAATTTTTGCTTTTGGATTCTTTAATACCTGAAGCTTCCAGTCAAATCAGAGACTCCAGGCTGGAGAAGAACTTGAGTTAAATAATTTGCACCACGACTGATCAATTTTCTTTTAAAGTCCCATCCAGAAACACCACCATTGCCAGCGTATCTTGTACCCGTAATAACGTCGAAGTTGCCTTTCTTCTGAAGATCAATCATTTGACAGATAAACTTTGGCTAAATAAATGACAATAGATTTAATTTCCTTCTTTAAAAATACCAAATTAAAATATGAAATTACATGATGTGAAAGATCAGCGTCCATGATAATTATGAAATTTCCAGTGGCATGTTTCAAACCATGAACATATGCTGTTCCCAGACCCAACTTTGAAGCTCTTGGACGAAGAACCTAAATGTAATAATGTACAACATTCATTATTAACTTTATATTTATTTTAATTAGTCAAACATAGTACACTTTACAATTTTTGAGCTCCCATATATTTTCTCGAGATCTTGAGCAACTTCCAGTGTTCCATCAGGACTTCCGTCGTCGATAATAATGATTTCAAAATCCAAATTCCTAAAATGAAAAGTCAAGCAATTGTTTAATGTTAAATGTGTACTGTATTACCTCTATTAGAAGCCGGGTCTATTTTTAAATTCCTATCTTAATACATTGCGAGAAGTCAATATCTTGTCTCAAAATGAAATAGTAGCCGGGGGCTTCTAATGGAGGTAATACAGTATATATTAATAATTTAGGTTTAAAATAAAATATAAAAACCTTGTATTTTCTTCCATATATTTCACAATGAGCCATATGATTATTGGTAAATTTTCTCTCTCGTTGTATGTTGGAAGAAGAATAGAATATTTGTCAGCTTTTCCCATATTTTTCAAATAAATTAGTAAATAATTAATAAACTACGCTTTTCAAAGTCGGAAAGAAAGCAACCAGGCAATCACAGGGCAATCACAAGAGAGTTGCAATGCATTGCATTAACATATGGCTGAACAAGTGCTATTTAGTTTCTGCCATGAAATGCCGCCTTCGATATTTTGGAATTGAATACGTAAAACTCATTATGAAAGTATAAAGCATGTATTCCAATTTTCCAAAATGTTTAAATTATTTAACTTTAAATGTTCATAACTCTTTCATTTTACGAGTAACAAACTGACTCCATTTAAGATCCGATTATTTAAGATTTGTAATCAGTATAAGATTTACTTTAAAAAACTTTAATTTTTCAAAATTGACCTAATAATACAATTCTACTCGAAAAACAATTTTTTGTAAGTTTTGATATATTTAATAATTTTATGAATATCTAATTTATTGTAGGTAATAATTCATAAATAAATTATTCATAAATTATAGTAAAATTAAAATTATTTTCAATAATTCTGAACATTATGAATTATGATTAGATATTTCATACATCAAAGCTTACAAAATTGATTTTCATATGAAATATTCAACTCTTGTTCTTATACCTAGATTAATTGAAGACAGAAGAACTTTGATGCGATGTCAGAGGAATTTGATGAAGTTATCAGTACTGAAGAGTCTTCATTCAGCGAGGGCTACGAAGAAGGCAAAATAAGAGGGAAAAAAGAAGGCATATTCGAAGGATATAAATTGGGAAGTAATTACGGGTCAGCACTTGGGATCCGTGCGGGATACATCCGTGGATTCTGCATTCAGCTTCTTAATTCAGATCACTCCGATCCCAAAGTGAATACGAAGATTCCAATGAAAATTCTCCAATCAACTGAAAACTACATTAATAGCTCGAAAGAAACAATTAGTGATTTAGACAAGATCGAAACGCAGTTTCAAGCTCTAAAAAACATATTTCATGTGAGTGATGAAAGTTCAAAGAAAAGTTTGTTATTTTAGGAGGTAAGCATCCGCTTTTGGATTATTTCAATATTTAATTTTTTCCCTAAACTTCCTCAACTGATCTTGACAAATTGACAAGATCGAAAAAAGGCTAAAAGAGGAAAATGTCAAAAAGTTGAAAGTTTGATTTATTTAACTTGCATGTAAGTGAGTGGTTCGGTAGGGATTTGTTGTTTGAGAGTTTCGGAGATTCTTAATTGATAAATAAGAACCCATGAGTTACGACAGATTGACAAAGATACATAAATCCCAGATCCTTCGATTAAACCTCCTGAGTTGAATGTTTCGGGGATATTTTATAAAAAGAGTAGCAATGAACTTGCACTCACTCAGATATTCGCTCCTCTGACATGAGCCCACATTAAACTCAACGTATTATAAGACATGGTTTCATTTAAATCTCACTCTATTATTCGGTAATATTCGCTACTCATATAGCCTTCATCTATAATTTTATTAGTTAGCACTTTATCAGCGGAATTTCTCTCCCTTTCTTTTGTCTTATTTCTCTCGAATATTTTATTATTTTTTTAACATTTTGCCTCGCTTCCAATTTCTTATCTCATCTTGTCTTCCACGTAAACTTCACCGAACCATTGAACGAATTCGTAATGAAAGTGAGGAAATCGGTCAATCAGTTGACATTTGAACCGAGTCATCTCAAAAGAAGATTTCGCGGCTCCTTGTGCCCTTTAGAACCATTTCCCTTTTTTCACACTTGCCAATCTTGATTTCTTTTGGCGAAAACTTCGGAGCCCCCTATGCCAAATTCGAGATCATTCAATTTGATTAATACCGAATAACGAATGTAAAGATATGGATCTTCATGAATAGTTGAGTTAATATGAAATGGTCATACAGACATTATTATATGGCTTAAATTAAAAAATAACTGTAAATTGAGTCACCACTAATGTCTAAAGTCACCTTTTAATGCACTTAAATTCCAAATAGTTATGTGAGTATGAAGGAGAAACTCATAAAATGATATTCTAAGAGTTATAGATTTATGGACATTCTGAAAGATAAGAGAATTAAGGGGATGAGGAATGGATGAAGGTGGCCCGCCTACTTTTTCAGCTACTCAGAGAGCTCAATTCTTTGAAAAAAATCATTGTTTCATTGCGGCTTATTTACTTTCATTTATTTGAAATGGAAATTTCAATTTTTATTCTGAATGTTAGAAAGGTCGTATACTATACATCACTGTTATCAATCACCAAAATATAAATAGTGAAAGATTTTTATTTGAATTTATATTTTTCTTAGACTCGATTTGATTTGACGTCAATAATGCATTGAATTTCATTACACTAATTATTCTTTCGGCAAATGTGAGTGAAAGTTAAATAAAGAGAATGAATTTAGCTTATATTATTATTACAATCATAATTCTTCAAAACAAATTCTTACGCAAATGATTATTGGATAATTTCAGTTTATTTATCAGAAAAATTATAATATTCAGGACCAAGATTTCCAACTTTTGTGATCTAGTAAGTATAAAAAGTCAAATGAAAATGAAAGGACAAATTAGAATAGATGCGCAGTTTTAGAAGGAGTTGAAGAGATTAATTCCCCAAATCCCCTGATTGCCATCTCATGCTTTGATCCAATAGGAACCCAAAGTGGGAAACTGTTGAATAATGGAACAAGAAGGATAAAGTGAGCAGGTGGCCTAGTCTCCATTTAATAAAACCCTTCGATCACATTAAATCCAATACAAAACTCAAACATTGGTCCCAAACAAACAAAATATGCGAGCATCTTACCTTTAAATAAACTATAGGGAAGGAAATGGAGGTATTAATATCCATAAGAGCCCACACATTTGTAAACGTGTGTATGCGATGTATGGGTTATCAAAAGCTCACAACAATAGTCGATCGGCGATTTAAGTTGAAGATCGGCTGATTTTATTAGAGCACCTTCATCTAAAATTCATGAGGAGTTTTGAAAAGAATATAAAAAGGGAGGTTCGTCTCAGCCAAACTTCACTCAACACCCAAATCCTCCTACGCTTCTTTTCTCACTCCACGACCGGGAAACAGTAAAGAAAGTGACTGAAGATGTTTCTCTTCCTTGGAGCACTTGGACCTTCAACTTGGCTTTTCCTGGCCTTCCTCCTCGCCTCTCTCATTCTCCTCTTGAGTGAAGAGGACGCGAAGCGGCCAGGGCCCAGGAAATGGCCAGTTATTGGATCTCTTCTTTACTTTGCTAAATTCCCGAATCCAATTGAGGCCTACAGCGCATTGAGAAAGAACTACGGAGACGTCGTGTACATCAAATTGGGAACTCTCAACGCCGTCGTCGTCTCGGGATCAGAGAAAATTCGCCAAGTTCTCGTTCAGAAAACGAACGACTTTGACTCGAGACTCGGCTTTGCGAGATACAATATCATGTTTCACAACGATAGAGAAAATTGTAAGTTCAATTTAAAAATTGTTTAAAGGTGTTTAAAATTGTTACAATAATTACACATTAAAATCACTAATGATTTTTTATTGGCATATTTTTTTGCCATTTTGGCTCATTAAGTTGAATATATAATGATTTTTGCGTTTTTTCTTAATAGCTGTTGCTTTTGCCGATTGGTCGAAGACTCAAAAGCTAAAGAGGAGCATCATCAGCCATTATGCATTTCCAAATGCTCTCTCCTTTAGCTTTGAGAAGTTTGATCCAATTGTTGGCCAATTCACTCAACAACTCTCAAACCGCCTCAAAATTGAGAATTTGAACAAGCCGATTTTCTTGAAACCTTATTTCCGAGAAACAGCCGGCCTAATCTTCCTCAAGTACTTTTGCAATGTGGACGTGAGCGTGGGGATGGAAGAGGACTTTTTAGAACTTGTCAAACATTTTGACTCCATTTTTCAAGAAATCAACCGCGGAGACATTGGAGATCTTTTCCCTGCCTTAATGCCATTTTTACCAACTTCTCACCTTGTCCACATGTCGACGCGAATTCGGTCATTTGTCATGAAATACGTTTACGGCCCAACACAGTTGAAATTGAAAGCGAAAGAAGGAAAAAAGATCACAGGATCAAGCGGAGAAAAAAGTCTCATGAGGAGACCCAGCAAGAGCCTACCAGACCTTCAAGGATTAGACGAGAACAACAACGGGGTAACCCCGCGAAAAGACGGAGATTGCTTGTCAGAAGGACTTTTGAAATCCATCAAGGGAGATTTCACTCTCACCGAGGCCCTTTTTGCACTTGAGGACATCATTGGTGGTCATTCCGCCACAGGGAACTTCTTATCAAAGGCTTTTATTTTTCTTGGACAAAATCCTGAAGTTCAAGATCGGATTGCAGAGGAAGTGGAATCAGCCAGAGATGGTGACATGCTGAGTTTGAGGAATAAACTCCCCTACACCGAAGCCGTGGTTTTGGAATGCATGAGACACATCTCTTCCCAGATCGTTCCTCACGTGGCCAACAAGGATACGAGCATTGATGGTGAGTTGTTTTTTTTATTTTGATTCCGAATTACTTTAAATTCACATCCTGATCCATTTTTCCACAAGTGAAAGTCTGGGTCACATAAGAATATTCAAATGAGGGAAGAAAGTCTTAATGGCCCAAATTAGATTTGGGTCACCTACAAGAAACTATTCCAAACTCATGACCCAGATGAAGCATTAGATACATCACTACCACAATACTATTTCCAATATATCTTCAAGAGAGTAAAAACAATGAAGAGATACATACGTCTTTAATATCAATAATAAGGGGTATCTTTGTCCAATTGCCCAATAAACCCAATCCTCTTGCGTGTCTTATGTAAAAAGTCCAAAGTCGATCTTTTCCTAATACTCTTTGTCTTTTATTTGCAAACAGATTTCTCAATCAAAAAAGGCGAAGCGATCTTCTTCAATAACTACGACATCAATTTCTCGAGTGAGTATTGGAAGAATCCCCAAGCGTTTGATCCATCAAGGTTCATCACAGAAGAAGGAAGTTTATTGAAGCCCGACTTCTTTATACCTTTTGGAGCCGGGAAAAGATCCTGTTTGGGGTATAGGATCAACAATTGGGTCTCGCACATTATGATTGGAACCTTGTGCCGGGACTTTGTCATTTCCCTTGATCCTTTTGAGACGTACGAGACGGCTGTGGACATTGCGGCCAAAGGAACGTTGGCTATTGCAGGAGACGGGAAACGATTCATCCTCACCCCAAGATGACTGAATTATCATATTTATTTATTGCGCTAATGAGGGACACGTTACGACGGTTTAAATTATAAACATCTACGGTGAACGAGTTATTTACTTTCAACATTCATAAAATATTTTAAGAGAACTAATGTACAATCTTTCATTTTGTAATTTTGCTGTATAAAAAAGAGCCAAGTTTATGTGATAGAATAAATACAATAATTAGAGTATATTAAACATGTATTAAATAAATTGTAACAGTCAATATTAATTTAATAACATTTATTCTCATCTTCATCGTAATTGAAATCACAAAATAATTATATGTTTTAGATTTGATGCTCTCCTTTGGATGACATATGAAGATAATTTGTAGTTACTCGTAAACATTTAAACTTCTAAGATGCCTTACACATACATCATGCTTAATTTAAAGTTGCAGCTGCAGTCAATTGCAATGCCATTATGAACAATATGAACCTTTGGATTTGTCAAATTTTAATTAAGAAAATATTGTATCGTTTGTCAGAATAATATTTAGACGTGATAAATATCTCAAATGATTTTAAACATTAAAAATGAAAGAAAACCAAGTGCATTAATTATAATTGTGACGAACACGTGTAGATAGGAAGTGGTGTTTTTTGCAGAAAAAATGTATAATTTTATCTCTTGCGTTTGGTATTCAACATACGAATTCAAGTGTTTGAAACAAGAATTGATGAGTTCCAACGTCAGGTTTCGAGTTGGAAAGAAATGGACGGATTCATGAGATTATGAGATTAAATGATAATTTTCTCTTTTTCCTCTCCTCCTCAATCCATCTTTAGAATAGCTCGTCTTCTACACATTTTCAATTTTGAAAATCAGAATATTTAATCTATCGGAATATTTTAAGAAATCTCAAACGAGACTACCAGCATTCATTTCATAGACTATATAAAATATCAAATATATGCTTTTGCTCTTCTATACAAGGATGTATACATATTTTATACAAACTAAAAGAATGGAAGAATGAAGCCAATTCAGATACATTGGCAGGCACTAATCTGACTGAACATGGAGTGTTTAAATCTCTGCATTGAATATTTAGAACAGAATCATCTCCACATTCACTTTCCTGTTATATGCTTATAATGAAATCCTTCAGTTTGCAAATTCCAAAGTCTAGTATTATTGAGCCTGAAGAAATAGAGGGTCTCGTTGTCTCGTATACAGGATTCATGTAAATGTGTCATTATTTCATACACCTCCTTTTATCCTCCGCCGCTCCAGACTGGAGAAACCCCAAATCCCCCCAAGACTTCTCATTGGAACTCACAAATGCGTCAGAAGAGGAGCTCATGGAGAGATGTAAAGAGGAAAATGGCCTTGACAACGGAATTCTCCATTCGAGACGGGTTTTTTTCACTTTGGAAGAAAGGGCTCGTCGAATATGGGAAATTTGTTAAAAGCCATGAAGGAGTCTCTCTCCTCCATTATGTCTCTATCCATACACGAAGTCCCCATCATGAATGCAAGAGAGAGGGATTTCTTATGTTCTGGTAATTAGCAGAAACTCAATGAAGTATTAATTTCCCTTAAGCTGTTGTAATCTTTTAAAATATAGTGTATTAGCAGAAGCTAAATGTAAATGCTCTGAATCAACAGGTGGGTCGAGAAAGGGAGTTGAGGAAGTTTGGGAGTTGTCCGTGAAGTCGATGATCAATGCTGAAGTCCCTACACGTCATCTCTTCTTTCCCATTATCAAGAATCGGATTAGCAGCATTGAAGCTACTAAGAAATACAACGAAGCCGATTTGAGAATTCTTCTTCTTCTATATCCAAGATGGACTGAAGAGAGGATTTTTGAATTGCACGATTTCTTCAGGATATTTGAAGTGGATGGAGATGGACTTATTGATCTTTTAGAATTGTAAAAATATTATTGCTCAATGTGCAACTACTTCTTATTCCATCAAAGCATTAAAAAATCAATATGAAGTTGGTAGACACTTTGCAACTTGACATTTACCATCAGGTGCGTTGGGTTTGACATGATGGGAGATACGAGTTCTACACAAGAAAGGCTCAAAATTTTCACGGATGCTGACATTGATGAGAGTGGAAGCTTAGATTTCAACGAGTTTTTAAATGTATTCATCATTGATAAAATATTTATGCTAAATACTAAAATATAGAAATTAAATAGTTTATATTTATGCCTAACCAATGTCTAATTTATAATAATGTTAATAGAATTGCTAACATCAAACCTTACATTTTAGCTAATTTACTTGCTTGAAATCAAATTAAAAAAAGATCATCCGATGAAAACGACAATTGAGGCTCTTGACGCGCATATCAAATTCATAAGGAATATGAGTACAATTCAGCAAATTCAAACCGGATATTTTTAACTGAATACATAATGCATTATTATTTTTATAATATAATTCTTCATAAATTAATAAACTCGACAAAAGGTATTTAAATAAAATTACTAATAAAACATTGAACACGAAGGAAGTTGACGTGCGAATATTGAATTAAGTTTCTCTATTTCATTGAGCTACTTTTATCTCTTTCTATCGATCTCTAATCTATCAACCAACTTAACAATTGAATTAAAATTTAACACAAATTATAACTAAATGTTATTATTTAAACATAAAATGGATCTGTCTCAGTTTCAATATTCAAGTATTTGGGTTCTTGGTCAGCAAATTTGGTTCCTCTGGTCATTTGCCCAGCTGAATGACTTCTCTTCACCGTCGACGAAGCCTCTTTCTTCGCATTTGCCCTGTACGTAAATCCATTGAAATGTGCAATTAAACAAACCATGTTTTGATTTTAATACAAAATGATACCGGGTATTTGCGAACAAAATCATAATGTGCGAATATTATTATCGGCCCCAAGACATGAAAAAAATTAAGACAAAATGAAATTGAAAAAGCTTCAATAAAATATTTTATTTATTAAGAAAGTCATTAATTCATCAAACAGTGATAGTATTCTCTCTCTCATGATCAGAAATTATATGAATACTCTCTAGGTTGAAGCAAAAGTAGGAGTTGGACAACTTCTAAATATACAATCAAAACTTTTAGGGATAAATTCATTATCTTGTCATCTTATTTATATTTAACATAAAAACAACGAGTAATCGTTGAAAAACACATAATCATTTTGAAGTTTAACATATACAAAAACATAAAATGCATTAAATATAATCAACATTTAAATGAACGAATTAAGTGCTCCTCCACACTTAACTCATTTTCATCTCATAATTCATAGTAAATTGCAGTTTGTAGTTTCCTGCTCTTCGTAAAAGTACTTTGTCGACCAACAAATATAATTAGGTTTATGATTTCTTTTTGAAACAAGAGATATCATAATTTATAATCTTAAATAATTAAGTGACATGAATTTTTAAAAAGTCGTGATTAACGAGGGAGGGAATGTGCGGAAGACGTTTTTGATTATCATTTTTGTAACATTCACTTATTATTCCTTGCTGGCAGCGTGGCTGACTTTTGTTTATCCCTGTATACACGAGATTATCATTAGTTTTTCTCACACCTAATTTACTTTCAAAATTTTTTGCCTTTATTAAGCGAAAAGTTGTAGCTAGCTCATCAAACTAATTACAAATGCCACAAACAATCATTATAATTTATGCTTTTTGAAATAAAGAACAAAATCTATGAACTAATAAATACAATAGTTTCATACACTTAAAAAATGACAAGAATTAAAAATCCACATGCAGTAGAAACGGATGCAAAGACATAAAAGCATTTATTCTGAAAAAGGCTCTAAAATTATTTAAAAAGTGTACAAATAGAAAATGGCTAATAAATAGCTATGAAAATTGTCTTTAAAATGTAATAGTCGTATAAACTCTTCATATCACGCTACAAACAACAATGAATTCATTCAAAAAGGTCAAAACACCCAAGTACTTCTCTTAAGGAGGAAAATAAGCAGGAATCACTTGACCCTCTCGAAGGAAAAAATTAAGCTCAAGCTCAAGAACTATTTCGAAGAGCTGTGACCGACCTTGATTGCGACACGGCTTTGAATCCACCTTGCTGGATCTTTTTAGAGAGGACGGAAACCCAGCGTTTTTGCTCTTCCTCGGTTGGGGTGAGGAGGAGAAGCTCCTTCGCAGTATTAGGATCAAATGTCACTTTGCATGGACCAAGCACTTCCTCACCGTAGTGTTCTTTGTGAATCTTCACTCGGCACTCTAAAATTATGTCATTCAAGGTTTAGCATTCCAATTTAACAAGTGATTGACAAAGGAAAATAATTAACAAATCAATTAAGTTACAATGCCCTTACTTCGACATTCAAGAGCAGGTGGAGGTCTTATGATGTGACCAAGGGGTTTAGGACAAACTTCGCAGGTCGTCTTCATGTGAAATGAAATCGCGACGAGCTCATGGCCTTTATAATTGAGACTCGGCGGCTTTTCTTTGTCTTCAGGAGGACTCTCTTCTGGCTTCCTTGCTTCCCCTTCCCCAGCATAGAAAAGCTACAGCAAGACAAACAGTCGTTAAATAACTTAAAATAATTCCAATGCAATTAAATAATTATTTGAAAATAAAAATTAGATAACACCTGAAATATTTTTGGTATTTCTCTTGCTTCAGCTCGTATCACATCACCTTGTGTCACAGACCGCACGTGGAATACTTTACTGTAATTTAAAATCCTCATATTATCTTCACATTTAAAGGCAATCAAAATCATATTTCACAAATAAAATAAAAATCAGAACAGATTTAAGTATCATAAAACTCAAAAGTAGCAAATATTAAAACATCATTTTAATTATCCAATGATAAAGAAAGCCAACAAATAATGAAAAAGACAATTACTTAAGATCGAGGACCCTCGTTGGATTTTGTTTTTCTTGGTCAGAGTTATAAAATATAATTTTCCTTGAAGAAACGACCACGAATTGCTTCCTCCACCCATGTCTTCGTATGTTTTGTTTGAGTGGGAGAGAGAGCCAGCCCTCCATTCTCAGCTCGTCCACCATCCCGAGGATCCCATCTCCTTCGTTCGAGCTCACCGAAGACGTCTCGCACAATTTCCTATTCAAGGCCTCAATCTCCGAGTCCTTGGAGTCCAGCTCCATTTGAAGGCTCATCTTGGCCTGGTGTTCCTCGTTGAGCGAGGCTTGGAGATCTTCCCTCTCCTTCGTCCACTTACGCGTGAGGTCGGAGAGCTTGTCTTGCAATTGCGCTTGTTCCTGTTGGAGCTTACGGTACTCGCGTTCTTTCTTTCTCACGTCCGCCGTGTCTTTGCCCTTCTTCGAAGGGTTCATGTCTTTGCGGTTCATGATCTCGGCCAATTTGTTGATCGCTTGTTGCTTCAGTTCTTGTTCTTTCTTCAACTGCTTCTTGAGTTTATCCAACTCGTCCCCGCTCGCCTTCTCTAATTCTATTAAATCGATTATAATTTAACATTACAATACCCTATATTGAACAATGTGTATATGAAATTATAACTTTCAACATCAGATAATGATTTTTTAAATCAGTTTCCCATCAATAGTAGCAAATACATAGTCATCATTCCAATTTGTTAATAAGTAAATAAGAAATATTGAGTAAAGACCTTCTTGTAGAGACTTAAGTTTTTGGTTCAAATCATCACGTTCCTTTTTCAGTTGTTCATTCGATTTTTTGAAATCATTCTCTTTATCTCGCAACTACAAAAAATCACACAGCCATGTTCATAAGCTTTCATTCTCTTTAAACGTAGTATTGAATTTCATTCGTGGTTAATAATTGATTTTAACTTACAGAATTAAGAACAATCTCTTTGTTCGTAATTTCAGTCTTATGCCTGGCGAGAAGATCTTTGATTTCGAGCTCCTTCATCGTCTTCTCCTTCTCAAGCTCTCCGATGGTTTCATGAGCAATTGACTTTGCAAGCGACTCTCCATCCACCCGCGCTTTGGCAATCTCCAACTGACGACTCAAGTCCTTTCGCTCGTCTTCCAACTCTTCCTTCTCGCGCCGTTTCTCTTCATAGTCCTCACGAAGATCTGTCAGTTGAGTTTTGTACAAAGTCTAATAGAAAATTAAAAAAACTCGCCTAATTAAAAGTCCAAATTCATAACCCAATTGTTTGTTTTAACAGTTAAAGTTAAAAGCATATCAAATATTTAATTTTATAAAGTAAACTAACAGAAAAGTGCATTTCAGTGTCAAGTTGCTCTTGAAGTTCTTTCATTTGCAAATCATCTACAGCCTTCATTGCTCGTATTTTTCCCAGTTCCTCTTCTAATGACTTTTTCTGCTCTCTCATGTCGGCCATTTCTCTGCTCATCTGCTTCTCTTTGTTCTTGAAGAGGGAAAGCTCAGAAGATTGGAGATTGTAGTCAGCAGCGAGTTGAGTTCGTCGGGCCAACTCCGTGTCAAGTTGAATCAAGAGACTTCGATTCTTGTCGATTTCATTCCGATGTTGAACTTCAGTTTTCTGAAGATCGTCCCGTATTTGGCGGTAGTCGACTGAAAGCATGGAATTTTGCCTCTCCATCTCTTGCCAGTTGTTCTCTGCTTGAAGTCGTAAAGATTTCTCTTCGTTCAACTTGGCTTGAAGCCCTGAAAAGAGTTAATTAGCCAATAAACTACCAATATTTTTAAACACAAAATCCTGCCAAAAACTATAAAATAAAAATTGGAAAGAGAAAATAAATCATTGCCTTTGACTTGGTCTTCTTTATCGTTCGCTGGACTTCTCCTTTCAATTTCTAAATGAATAGCTTTGACCTCTTGATCATATTTGGCACCGAGGGCTTTGAGCTGAATCTCCAAACTCGTTGAATTCTTTTCAGCAAGGAGAAGTTTGTCTCTGAGTTCTCGATTCTGCTCATGAAAGGCAATTTCCCGAGCGCGCCCTTCATCAAGTTCGGCAGTGAGCGAGTTGAGGCGAAATTCAAGATCCGTGGCGGCCTCAGCTGCTTGAATCCTCAGCCCCTCTTCTTTACGGAGATTTAACGTAAGCTTAGCAAGGTCAGACTCAAGCGTCGCTCGCCCAGCTTCCAAACTCCCAAGTTTATCCGTTAAACTGCTTTCTTTGCTACTCAATAGGACGCTCAGCTCGCTGACTTGTTTCCTCAAACGGCTACACTGTTCTGACTCCAATTTATGCTTTTCACTCATCTCCATCAACTATGAAAAATGATATTTAATTATTTTAATTAAAGCAGTTATAGTTATTTAAAGCTTATAACAGCTTGATCAGCAAAGAAATAAATATGCTTATAAATACTTGTTTTTCTAAAGTGGAGATTTTCTCATTAGTTTGAACATTATTGGAAGCTTCTCTCGATCTTCTAAATTGTTCTTCTTCGAGTTTCCTTCGGAGATCTTGCAGCGTGTTTTCCAAGTTCTTTTTCCCTTCAACTTCAAGGTCCGCTTTCCTCTGGGTCTCACGAAGTTCATGGCGTAGAAGAGCAATTGATCGTTCCAGGTCTCGAGCTTCGTCTCTAAGCTCACCTTCTCTCGCACTCGCTGCTTCCAATTTAGAAGCAAGGACAGCTTTCGCCTCTTCGAGTTCTTCAACACGCCCAAGTGAGTTGTATTGTGCACCAGTGGCTGACGGAGCTCCATCCCCATCCTTAAAAATAAAAAGACCCAATTAATGAATGAAACCTCAAAACACGATTAATTTGGAAAAAACCAGAAATTATAATAAGTTTTGTTGAACGGAACAGAAGAATTGAAAACCAGAATATATCAATGTGGCTTTTCTTTACCTCTAATAATCTTCTGCATCCTTTTATGAATCCATTTAAAGATTTAAATATAATGATTATAATCTTAATTCTTAAATCTTAATTGTAAATTCTTTAAACATGCAATGAAAAATAAACGTCATTTAAACTTTTTGACTTTTAGTTAAAATATTTAAAATGTTTTAAAACATTTAAATAAAAGAAATAATCCTTTTAGGTGCTTTTGGGTAATTGTGCATTTGATTGTACTTTTGAATTTAATTTGAAATCTTAAAAGTTGGATGTAGAAATAAACATTTAAAAATCTTTGGTATTTAACTTACAGATCGCCCATCAACGACGCAAGTGGATTGCCTACTAATCACTTCTCCGTTCATTCTCCCTTTTGAATTAAGGGAGAGAAGTTGGTAGTCTCTTGAATAAGTGAACCCAACGAAAGGGAGATGATTTCCTGCAAATGTCTTCGGCACAGGAAAGTTTTCTTCGGGACTCTCGTCGTTTTCCACATCATCAAAGTGACTTGTGTCATCGTCACCTGTCAGCTCTGGAACCACCGGAGGAACACCTTATTTCAATAAAAAATTGTTTAATTATTCCATCAATTTGTGTGAAACTCTTTGCATAAATATATTTTTTTTAAACTTAGGCTGGCATTACAATTTTTAAAAATCTTACATTGTCTTATATTGCTAAAATTCCATTGATCATTGATAAAGAAAGAGTGAGCTTTAATTTCATCTACGCCATTTCTTCCAAGTCGAGTTGATCGATCGGTAAGGAATCCACAAATTAGATTTTTCCCTTGGGCACTAATCCCTAAATCAGTCGGGAATTTGAGGGCGTTCTTGTGATCCATAATTTTTCCATAGGTTCCAACTAACGAGTCGGCATAAAATGGCGTGTCTCCAACGAGCATTTCATATAAAAATACTCCGACTGACCACCAGTCACATTCACGTCCATATTCTCCTTCTCCGCCTTGCGACTTGAGAACTTCAGGACTGATGTAGTCGGGAGTACCAACCGCTGTGTCCGAATGAACTAATCCGTTCTAGATATCAAAATAACAAAGTTAGTCAAATTTAACATAAGAATTTATAATTAATTAATCGGATGATTTACCTCGTCCATTCTCATGCATGTTCCAAAGTCAGCTAGTTTCAAATGGCCCATTTTGTCTAATAGCATATTATCAGGTTTCACATCCCGGTGAACGAATCCCATTGAGTGAATGGCGTCTAGAGCTAGCACGACCTCAGCACAGTAAAACTTTGCCCATTTTTCAGGGACATCGTAATTTGACATGAGGTTGACCAGGTCGCCTCCCGGCATATAATCCATAACCATGTACAAGTACTTTGTATCTTGGAAAGCAAAATGAAGTTGAACAATCCACTCTGAATTGGCATGGGCCATGATATCACGCTCTTCCCAAAAGAAAGCCGACTCGGAGCGCTTGATCATTTCAAATTTGCTTAAAAGTTTCATTGCGAACACTTTTTGCGTCGTTTTATGACGAACCTACAAAAATAAATCGCAACTTTTAAAGGGATATCTAATTTTTGACCGTAAAGTCAAATTGTTTCTTTTTTGACACTTACGAGCTGAACTTCCCCATATGCACCTCGACCAATAACTTTGATGAGATTGAAGTCATCGGGTTTCATCCGTAGCTTACTAATTCCTGCTGTCTCTCTGTCATCTATTTCACATTAAAAAGTTCAATCACTTGAGTTAATTCTAACGAAAAAATACATCAAAATTAAAATCATAGAATTTGTCCACTTACATCTGTTGAGATAAGCTTCAATGTTTTTAGTTTTTCTAAGTGGCGGATGATTACAATCGAAAACGAGAGCTTGGACCGTATCCTGAATATTCCAATAAAATAAATATTAAGTTCAACCTTATATAAGCCAATTGTGCTTTTTTAATCACTTTTATCATTATAACGAGAAGTATGAATCACCCTCAACGGCTTTCATAAATAAATAGACCTCATCCTCTTATCTCTCCTTCTCATAGCATTTAATTTTATTATTCTAGTTTTAAAAACTCGTTTAGATATTATTTAAAATGCCCATATAAAAGGCGTGGATAAAATTGGCCAACTCACAAGGAGACAGTCGACGTTGAGGACACTTCTCGGATGTATGATCGTCTGCTCGAGTTGGGAGATCCGGTCCCTCCGGTCCTCGTCCTCGACGAGGAGCTCGAGCATTTTCAAGCCGTGTCAACTCTTGGGCAAGTCCAGGAAGGTCGCGCCCATCGGTTGACCTTTCCACTGACCTGTCCTCCTGGCTCGTCAGTGAGAGTCGAGGAGGGCTGGATCATGGATATGGCTCCGATTTCATATGAGAGAGTGAAGAAGAGAGTTTAGTCACTCCTCGCAGAGACCAGTTGGAAAGCGCAACAGGTGGCGGGGCACAACTTACCAACTCATCACATCCTATCCGCCGCCCCTGTCATACAGCTCTATGCGGACAAAGCCAAACAAACGTTCAATTTACACTCCTCCTCCTTCATGGACTTTAATGGTCATTAATCATTGATCATAATTTCATAATGTTTTAATGACCAATAATCCTTAAGGCTTTTATAAGGCTTAAAATGAATTCGTGTTCTTAGTTGTGATATTATGGATAAATAAGAGGTATAAATTGAAGGAGAGTGGAAATGAAACTTTACAAAGCTGACGGAGAGGTCAAGTCAAACTGTGTATTTAGAAGAGGATCAGCGTTTTGTCCAATTCTGAAAATTGCAAAGGATCTCTTATTGATCATTGTTTGAAATGAATATCGCTAAACTTGTTATAGCTGTGCTAGCTTTTGTAAGTTTTGTGAGTTTATAAATCTGTGAAAATTAATTTGGGAGATATTTTATGAGTGCTTAATATTCAAATTATAAATAATTTTTGATTATGGTTATACTTAGGTTCTTGAATTTGCCATGGTCATCTTTGCAGCAATTTACACTAATCCTCTTTGCGTCGAATTAAAGTATTTAGAAATTGATGGAGGCACGAAAAATCAACATTTTTTGGAGTTGAAATAGGAATTAAAAATACTCTCCATACCTTACCCTTCTTCTCGTCACAATAATAATTAATGTTCTTTTTTATGTGATTTGTAGTATCGTTTTGTGCGCGTGTTTTAAAGATTGAACTGGTTGAAAAAACCATGCATGTCAAACAAAATGAAAAGAATAAAAATATATATTTTGACTAAAACAATACTTAAATGAATGTAGATTCAACAACTCTATAAAACTAAGAATAAACATCTTAAAGTTTATATATATTGAAGCTATAGATATTTTGAGTAAAATAATATTGCGCTCATAATGATGCATTATGTCTTGTATCTGTATTTAAGTAATCTGTACATATTTCTGCATCTTATATTTAGTAAGAGAACAAATTAAAGTTAAAATGGCTAAAATACCTTTAAATCTAATTATTGGAATCTGCTTTACTGTGAGTTAATAACATTTTATTACATAAACCGATTTTACCATAAACCAATTGTCACCCGATTTTACCTTATCCATTATATATTATATTGTTTGAAAAATACTTAATTATTGTTTAAATATTCGTAAAACACAAAATTATTGAGATTGTAACCTAACTTTCAATAATTGGTGTTCACTCACAATCTTATAATGGTGTTTTTCGTTTTTAAGGTCTAGGCTGGTTTGACTGCCGTCTTTGGAGCTTTCTGCTTTATTGAATATCTATCTCGATACTTATTTAAGTCATTATTTTAGAGAAACGAGTGAATTCTTTCACTTTAAATTCTATGTGATTCCATTATTATACATGCTTTTAATCGCCTGGTGTTTTGGACAAAGCCTTTTGGCTGTCTTGAAGGCCTTTAAGGTATAAAACTAAAAACATTGAAAACTTAATTACCTTTACATTATACATTATGTATATGTTTATATGTATATAAAAAAAAGTTATAAAAAATTGATTTTGATTATCTTATAACATAATACTCATAATATGAATATTACTTATAATTTAATTAAATGCCTTTAAAAATAACAATAAAAATTACTAGCAAAATTAATATTGATTTAATTTGCATATGTATTTTTTCCAGAAACTTGATTTTCCGAAATGGTCTTTGTTCAACGTCTTTATCCTTGGCCTTTTGTTCCTCGTGGTTTTGACTCCCTTTATCGTTCAAGATCCAAGACCTCATGTGCTGGGCACATAATCGGAGTTATCTCTCGCCAAATCCTGAACGTAATATTAAGCAACCTGCTTCAAAGGCTGGATTTCATCTTGAAGACCACTAAATGAGTACTGAACAAATAAAAATTCCTATTAAAAGTCAATATTTGAAACTCAAATTAATTTTATTATTAATAAACAAAAAGAATACATACCTTATTCATTTTTATAAAATATGTAAGTTTTTCTATAATAATAATAATAAAGTAATGTTCCTTGTTTGACTATTAAATACTAATAAAGTATATGAAATTAAGGTGTGAGAGTTTATTATCCAATAAAGGTTTTAGCTACCAATTTTAAAAATAATGGTGATTAATTCAAACTATATTATTAAAGCTTACAATAATCCACCAAAGTGAATTATTAAATAATATATCTAGGTTTATAATACTCATGGACATATTTAAATTTCGTGATTTATTTCTTTAAAATAAGAATTTTGATTTGCATCTTCAATGTTGGTGCTTTATTTGAAATGTTAAGATCCCAAATTATAAGAGTTAAGGATACTCTTGAATTTAATAAACATTATTGCAGTAGATTGGCTAATTGTTTGTAGTGTTTTAATCGGGCATTGATTTTGGTTACAATAAACTAAAACCGCAGCTCAAACACCCGAGAGATCTTTAGGAGTCAAATTAAAGATGTCAGTATAAATAACACTTATTAATGTACTTAGTGGGCTCATTGTTGGCGTAAGTTTGTACACTTATTATAGTAAACTTATTAAAAACACTGATCTAAAAGGCTTCATTTCTCAAATGATAATATAATATTAACATTTTAATATTTATCTGCCTTGAATATACAGAGAATCGCTTGTGGTGTATCGATTTTGTCACTAATTTGCATCATTTATGAAGTTCAAAATCAGGTTGACACTGAGGGATCTGGATCAATGAGTGCGGAACAAGTTGGAATCATCATTACTTTAATCTTCATGTTTATCTTCGGTATCTGCCAAACGATTGACTGTTATGTTTCTGCCTCGAATTATTATTATTTCTATTTTATAAAGATTATATTACTGAGTACAGAGTGGTCCCGACTTAGCGCACTTTTTTTAAATTCTTAATAAATTTCGTAAGAACAAACAAAAAATCTCTTAATCTGGTGGATTAATAGAAAATACATTAAATATATATATAAGAAACTATAAGTTGGAATTTTTAAAGCAATAAACATTGGCAGAGAATTTATGTAAAAACTCATTCATCTTAACAAAATTGAAGGCTGAGAGCTTTTGAATAGGTCACTGTGGAAATTTGCAAAAGACCTGTAAAGCAGTTTAAGGAAGATTGCATCGTTGCATCGAATCTAATGGGGATCAAATCACCAATTAAAGTAATGTGCCTAAAACTAAATGTATAAAGCATATTATAACTGAATTTTAGAAAAATTGCAAAAGTTATGACTGATCAAAAAAAGAGCGCGCCAGGAGTCGAGACCACCCTGTATATTACTATTAAATGGGTATAATATTTACAAAATCTTTTCAGTTTGGGTAATTGAATTAAAATTGGAATTAAGATTATTTTTAATCGCATGAAAGTATTTCCATCATTTGCTAAAAACATAAATATAATGGAAATAATTAATATTTTAGAAAATCGAGAAATATCAATAGGTAAAGCACAACATTGGCCTGATTGTTGTTCTTTTAATTTACTTAGTTGTGATATCATCTTTGCGGGATCTTTCGGAAAAAAGTCTTGTCTTGGAGCTAATCTCATGATCATTTTGGATATTATTTGATGTTTGGTTTTTTATTCTCTTCTGTTTTTTAAAGATCAAGAAAATATAACATTATATAGTATTATTATATTTCCGTTATAACCGTTGGGTTTTTCGTTGTTCAATTGTATTTAATTTTTAAAGAATTTTTTAAAGCTTATAATAATAATAATATGTGATTGAATAAATGAACCCTTAAAATGTATTTTCAAACAAACCATTTCTAATTACTTATTTACAACTGGCTCAAAAATTAACAGGTACATTTAAAAGGTAGGTAAACTCCATCAATACTTTTTAGGTTAATATGAGTATCTACATTTTGTTTAGCGAACTAGTGATCCATATGCTAGACTATGAAGATGATGAGACATTAAATGCGAATAAAAGCGAGAAAAGTATTATTACAAATTAGCATTCATACAAATTGTTTATTATTCTCACGATCAGTCAACAAATAAAAGGGGTTTCATAACCAGGAGTAAGGTGAAAGTAATTGTAGGGTCACTTGTATATAAAAAAGACGGAGTGAATCCCGTCCATCACAATAAGAACATTGTAGAATGAGGGAATAAATATAGCTAGGCTATAGGGGGGGGGCTTAGCTAGGCTATAGGGGGGGGCAGAGGGCCTTGAAGGCGGAACAGCAATTGTTCTTGATGTAGAGGCTCTTACAATACTTGAAAGTGTAGCGGCTGAGGAACTCGTAACAACTGAGGCCGCCTCCGATGTTATGAAGAATATCTTTGCACTCTCCCTCCTCACCTGCCAAACCAAATGGGAAGATGAGAACAGAGAGAAAGAGAAGAACCTCGTGAGCCCGCATGCACTTAAGCGGAGTGTTGTGTGATCCTCTGGGACCCCTAAGGGATCCCAGAACTCTTACTAGTAGAATTGAGAGGAGCTTTTGAACTCTCACGCCGATCACGCTCCGTCGTTTCCATATATGATCTGTACAGCATGTATTTACATTTCCCCATTTTATATACATTATTTACATTGATACATCTACAAATTAGTGGAATAAGTAAGAGTAACGAGCGTTAGTATATTAATGTATTAAGAAATCCCTTTCTTTAAAAAATGGCAAATTAAATTAGGTAAATTAAAAAAATTAATAATTTAATGATACTCTAATTAAAAATGCATGCAGTATGATATTCAATTATATTATAATAAATAAATATAATAAAGAATTATAATAAAAACTGATATAAATACCAGAAATATTTACAATTTTTTTAATGAAATATAAAAGTTTAGCAGAGTGTTAAAGGTGTTAGAATTAGAACCTGGGGTCACAAGATCGACCCTTTCTCTTATTAACTTAGAGTCGATCTTGTGAGCTCATAAATAAAGAACATAAATCCCAAAACCATTCTAATTTCTAAATGATAATTGATAACTAATTTTTTACAAAGCATAGGAATAGATGAGTTGAGTGAAAATTTTTTGTAAATTCTTACGCTGTCGTAGGGAAAGCGAACGTAGATCCTTTGGCAGAGTCACTCCGAACAATGGACGGTGTGATTTGAGAGTAGTCAGGGATGATGTTCTCGTGTTCGATCACACACCGGCCGCTCACACAGTGTTGCTATCAAGGAGTAATTAGATGAAATTGCATTTATTTCCTAACTCACGTGTCCATCTCCACAAGGTGATCCTTCGGCCGCCGGTCTGTATGCCACACAATATCCAGATGTAGCATCAAAGCAGAACAATTGGGCACACACTCGATCGTCTTTCTGCTCAACAAATGGTGCAATTAAACTTTATCTCATTGCTGATTTGAAGTCTTAAAAATGGATTGATTTAGGATTAATAATTAAAGCTAGTGAATCAAAATCTTACAAAGCAAGCGGAAGTTCCTCTATCTTTTCTGCATTGAGCGTCAAGACTGAGAAGCTTTCCAGGTAATACACGGGGGAGGGATCCATCTTCATGGGGGGAGTTGTACAAGCATGTGGCTGTCTCTCCGCTATTAAGTTAATTTATAACCATTAAGTAATGCACTCTTTAATTGATCTTAAGTATTTTGACGCCATAATGGTCCATTAAAACAAAAGTTTCAAAAGTAAATTAAAAGGAAAAGTTTACTTGAGAAAGTGGTGGAACTGGGCAATAGAGCAAGGCGACCATTGAAATCCTCTTTCTGTGTGTCTCAAATCACTCATAATGTAACCATCTTCCCATCGACACTTCTGGGCTCCTGGACCACCAAGATAGCTTGGAGCTGGAGACCCATCGTGAACGCATCCAAGTCTAAAATTAATAAAAGGCAATTAGATTTGATTTTTAAGTATAATTCTTCATTTATAATATAATTTAAAATCCATTGAACATACAAATGGCCAACTTCATGGGCAGCTACAATAATCCCAGAGAAACCTCCAGTATCTTCCACAATGGCGACGGAGTTGACTTTCTCAAGTCTTTTGTTCACAACACAGGCACCTCCAACGTAAGCGAATCCTGAAAACACAAATTCTCCTCAATTCTCCCTGCTTTTTGACCTTTAAGGAAAGTATTAGGGAAAGCAGGCATAATGGCTGTGAGTGAAAGTGAGTTCTTTACAAATTGATAAAATGTTAAAATGATCTTTGTATTAATAATAAATGATATTCAATTGATTAAACGTGCTTGAATAAAAATTAAAAGTATAAAACAACACAGACGTTATTTCAGGTATTATTGACGTTAAAAAAGATCTTTGATTTTAGTTCTGTACACCGATTCTTGAAATTAGAAACGGAGATGATTAAAATGAATTATTAATTAATTATTTTAAAAATATTAATAAATGGATTAAACGAATGTCCATGAAGTCATGCAGGTGTGGTTTTTCTGTAAAAAACTGTTTCTCTCACGAAAAGGAGAGTTTTCCTTTCAGTTTCAGCGGTAAAGGTGTGGCGGTGCGGAAGTGTCAAAAATGTGGAGTGCAAGTTTGAAAAGTGGCATTTTTTTTTTAAAAAATAAGGGGAAATGGAAAATAAAGGACGAAGTACCTGCCGTCCCTCGGTTGCACACGTCGTTGGCAAACTGCCTTCGACACATGTCTAATCTGAAAAGAGAGAGAGTCAAGAGCCGCGACGCTTCTCGTTCAATTCTCATACACACTCACACACAGTTGCACAAAAAATGAATTAGTTCACGTCAGTCGAAGTCTTAAAGTGTCGGAGAGCAAACGTTATGTACACGCTGTATTAATATTACACTTATTTCCAAATGAGTTATTTTTCCTCTAGGCATAATATTAGAATGAAACCCGAGAGCCCCAATAAAAGAATGGTTTCGGGGATGGAATTACCAGCGGTCCCTCGGCTGCACCTTCCGCCTTCACGTCTCCGACACATATCATACCTGGAATATACTTCTGTCTCACCGTCTCCGTTCATTCAAAATTATGTGGAGGGGATTTTACAAGGTACTATTCTAACTTTGTAAATTAATTTATCCTAATAATTGTCATCAATAATGTACATTTTATTGTAATTAAATTTGCTTTGAAAATTAATTCTATAATACATGCCTTGATTAATATTTTTAATGCAAAACTCTATTCATGTTAGAAAATTTTTAAAAACCTTAATTTGATAAATATAAATATAATTTAATGTGCTGAAATTTTAGTTTCATAAGATTCATAGCTAACCCTGCATAGAGCGACAATAAAAATGATTACGAGTTTTTGATATAAATAATGATGAGTTAAATATGTATTGTTGCAATAGTGTGTCGATCGACTTACTTGGTCACAACGACAGCAATGTCATAAACCGGAAGCCGACGTTCTTGAAATAAATATTTTCCGAGGTCGGTAAGAGCTGAAGCAGAATCCAAGGCGTCCCGACCAACACGATTCCGTTCCAAGTACGGAGTTGCATCACGCCCCTAAAAACCCATAATTTAATTCGAGTGTTCATGTTCAGTTCCTTTGATGCTCGTTATTCATTCAGTCACCCCTCACCACTTCAAGTGAAGTACAACTCATAAATGTTAATGATATATTTAACTTGAACAAAATGTCTTTTATGTCGCACGTGGAAGCGCACTCAGGAGTCATTGTTGTTTGAGTGCTTGGTACGAAAAAAGTTTCCTTGCAAGTTTAACAAGTTAGACAAAGGCGTGAGTCAATTGGTATAAGAAATTATGTCATTTATAAGAATTGCATAAAAAGTAATGTTGAACATTGGACATTACACCTTCTTTTATCCTTAACTATAAAATGGTCACTAAATGTTTTTGTTTGATCTGAGGCGGCTTACTCTTGAGATGATGATTCCGGCTATCGAGATCCGTACTTTGGGTCCTTTAAGGATTTTGTAGCGAAGGTCAACTCCGTTCCAAAAAGAGACAAAGTATCGCTTAACTTGTAGATTATCTCCGCCGTGTAATCTATAGCCGTCGTAGTCGACAATGACGAGAATTTCTGGGTAAATGACATAAGGAGCGTCGCGTTTCCTCCGCTCGGCATGTCTTTTAGTCCGGTTTCGATGTGCGTTGGGGGATTGGTCTGGCTCCATGAAGGCGTAGTCGGAGTGCGACTCGATGTGCTTGGTTTGATACACAATGTGAATTCCTCCCGTGTTGTTGAGGAAAGGAGTGGAGTCGTTGAAGAGCGGGAAGCCTTTCCTCACAGCCCACTCGTCTCCGATCTCCTCGTCGAGAAATGCCTCATCGTCGGACGGAGGCTTTACTCGTCTCCTCATACTCGACGGAACTGGTTTCACGACTAGATTCCCTCCAACCATCCCATCCTGAAAGAACAGAGCTTTTAAAAACAAATTCGTATGAGACTCGAGTGGGTCTAACCATGAGGAGCGATCCGTCGATCTTGTCATGGTGGATGAGGAGAGCCGCTTGATTGCTCTCGTCTTGGTAAACTTCCCCAATTTCTTCATCTCCTTCCTGTAATTTTAAAACATTTATTTTAACTTTCATTTTCACTCAATGCCGCTAAAAATATTCATATTTATATAAATAATTACAACAATTTATTATCTGAAGTTGTTTCCTCACTTCAATGAATATTTCAATCAGTTTTTTTTGCATGCATCTATTTTTTAAGTGTTAATTAATTAAAATTAATTTATTCAAGTCATTTATTATTAAATATCGAAACATGCTTATATCAGAACGAACTTATAAATACCTTATAAGTTCATTCTGTTTCTATTTTTATAAGTTCATCTCGTCCTCATATAATGGTAAACGAATATGAGCAGACTTTTTAAATTATCTTTTTTGTTGTTTACTCTCTCTCCTTTTTTTCACGCCACTCACTCATATAGGGGTATAATAATGGGATTCAAGTCTGCACGCAAATATCCCACATCATGATAACTTAACTATCACAAAGCCACAAAAGTTGAATGGAATGCAAATTCTTTATAAGACAATTTTTGAAACTTAATATTCATAATAAAAAAGATGATTATATCTGGTTAATCTCTGTGGAACAATAGAGAAATGATAACAATAAATAATAATAGCCCAAGAAGAGTAAAAAAAAGAGTTCATTATATGAAAGCTTGTTTCAATTTTTATTTCATTCCAACAACTCCCAAGGCTTTGAACGGATCCAATAAATCCCAGAGTCCAATACAAACATTTATGTATTATGCATTTATTCAATTTCCTTTCAATTCGATTCACCAATTTTATAAATGCATGCAAAGAGTTCAAAGTGTTAAACGTGTATGTTGGGTTTTTTAGACAGGAGCTCAGATTTCTCATTAGTAGTATAAGAACGTCCTCCTGGGTTAAAAAAAATAATTATTGCCTCTTTAAGGAAACCGATAGGATCGAAAGTAATTAATAATCATTGAATAAGTATTTGCTGAATAATAATTCAATGTGTTTTTCCTAGGTATGCATGGACCCATCCTTAAAACTCAAAGATGACTATCATTTTCAAATTACACGTTTCAGCTTCGCCCTAGAAGATAAGAGAGAAACTGAACATGGGCTTGGAAAGTGTTATGGCTTCTGTCTCAGTCATCTCATCACTCACTCATCATTCCAATCATCATCACTATCACTCTTTCTTTCTTCAAGATAATAATACTTAAATGCATATTCCCAATGCACTTAAATGTACACTCACAATCTCCAACATGAATTTACGAAGGAGAACATTGGGTTTAAAGATAGAGCTACGCCTTCAGAATCTTGTACTGACTCTCGTGAAATACTCCTTGTACAACCCAAGTTAAAGATTAGAGCATTTGATGATCAATTAGAGATAAACGCCTTGTTGTTGGTGAGGAATAAAAAAATTATGATCAATTCTCATCGACAGCCTAGACCCATTTCGACCACGCTCTTCAGCCTCCTTATTATAGCCACCACAAATGATGGGAAAAAGTGTCTCAGAGCTGGCAATGGCATTGGGCAGTTGATCGGAACGAAAGAATGGCCATGCTGTAAAAAAATGGTTCACCTATTCAATGAAGAATCAATCCATGGCTCAAAAGAGTTGATTCAATGAGCATGAAATTATTTATAAGCCAAACACATTGGTTGAGATCAGACCAGGTGAAGGTGAAAATTTGAAATTGTGAACACCCAACATCTTTTGAACAATTTTGGTCATCGTGGATTTCACGTATTCATATTTATTTATTTATTTATTCATAATGAAGGCATGACGGGAGAAACATGCATTTTCACTTGTTGTACACAAAGTAAATTAAGTACACACACCTTCATGTACATGACAAAATTTGAGTGTATTGCTCATTCATATGAGAGGAAATCCAAAATTAGGATTATGACCTTTGAGGAACCCAGGAAAAAGTGAGAGTTGCCATTGCATTGTTCAAAGTTTAAAGGTATTTATTTCTATTCAATTTTCTTGTATATTTGTCGAGACTGGCGGAAGTGGCCTTGGCTTAGATTTACATATAGAAAAGCAAAAGTGTAAATAATAATTGTAACATTGTCCTTTCGTGTGCTACGGCTCGAATTCATAAAACCCTTACTGATGCTCCTTCAAGCTTCTTGAGTCATTTAAAATGTAATTATCTCATAAAATCGTCTCATTGTCTCCTGTCCTCATCTGCCCCTCTGCTAACTCACACATCCACACCTCCCATCCTCATCGTCAGTGAACAATGAAGCAAGAAGGAGAAAGACTCAAATGGTCTTGAAAATTCTAATTCAACTCGACCGCCTCTTAATAACTACTATTATTAAAAGAGGGAATAATGTAATGGAAAGTAATTGATTTCCCTCCACACGAGTCCATTCTTTAGACCATTCTTAATTAAATTAAAAAGAAAGACGAGGTTAAGGTAGTCATCAATGAAGATTCTTTTTACACGTATTAATTAATTTAATAATACATAGGTAAAACTGTACAAGGCACCAGACTCTTCAGATTTTCATGTAAAGAAATAGAATGCGCTCAAGCTCATCCTTGATCTATTCTACTTTCAATAATGGTCTTTTAAATTATAAACTTAAACTTTTGCAATTATTATGTAATCCTTTACAGATAGTTATTAATTTTACTGTTAAAGTATGAAACGAATTGAATTTTAATTTAAAGCCTTGCCTATTTTTGAATTTATTCGATTTCAACATTAAATCGGTAAATGCTCATTGGCTTGAATCATTGTGTAATTGATGCATTAAACTCAAAAGGTTATCCAAATTAGTTAAATAAAAATAATCTAATTGCAATTTGTCTATACCTGTGGAAGTTCTTTGTAGTGAATTCCTTTGTTTGAAGTGTCCGGCTCGGCGATCCACATGCGGAGTGATTGCTTGACCAGATGCGGATTCCTCTTCAGCTTCAACCGTACGTCCTTCCCAAATGCATTGAAAGAAACGAGCCGCTTCTCGTCAATTGACCGCTTACTCAACGACCGCACAGACACGACCTCATACTCTGGCACTGGATGATTTATAAGAAAAAACTATTAGTATTTTACTATTTTATGAATAGAAAACTTCCTTAGGTGTTTCCTCATGCCCTTCATCTCTTATGTAGCATAAAAGAATTTCACAAGTTGTGACCCTCTAAACTTAAGTGCATGGTGCACTCGTCCCTATTCTGCATCAACTAATGATAAGAGCGAGTAAATAAAAGTGAAGTCACTTGTTACAAAAACTATGTTCAGGAGAGGGGAAATGATTATGATCGATTGAGGAGAGACGGAGATTTTCCTGACTTTGGTCTGGCAGGCCCTCGTAGGAATAAATAAATGAATCGTTGGTATAGAAATAATTTGGAAGTCAGAAGTGAATAATAAAATCCGTCACGAGGCAATCAATCCCAATCGAACACGCTTCACTCTCATTCTCCACATAGCAGGGGACAAAGGAAAGTTGAGCTGGCCGACTCCCAATTAGACAGCTAATGCTCCATTGTCCTCCTCCCACAATCACTCCTCAGAGATCACCAAAATGTCTCTATGTTCCCAAGTGAAAGTATGAGAATTCCGTCCGCATGTCCGCCACGTCTCCGTGTCCCCAGACAGAGCGGAGTCGACAAATACTTTTATTCGCTCACTGAACAAACAAAAGAAGAATTTCGAGAATCCCCTCGATAGTCTCAAAATCTTTTAAACACTCAAGTGGCCACCTTCGCCCAAACATCAAATCACTCTTTTTGTCAACAACAAACATTTTCCTTTCTCTTATATAAGTAAAAACAATTACACTCGATTTTCATGTCACAAGGGTAAGAAGTCTCAGATAAGGCTGAAAGTCATATATCAATCAGGTTTTGCTTTTATCATCCTTGTCCATGAAGAATGAAGAATGCTTGAGTAAAATATCATAAATATATCATAGCTCATATTGTTACAGTATATTTGTAGGAGAGTTGGAAAGCCACTGGAAATTGTTAGAATTCTACTGATAAGTACACAGGTATTTATTGAACCCTCACCTTGATGATGACTATTAACTTGGAAGACTCTCTGGAGCTCCTTCTCGTCCATCTGATTGTGAATCTGTTTAAAATAAAGACATTTTTATTAACTCCAACTTGACTTTGCAACGTAGTTAAATTAACAAGCGTTAACCATTGCAATGCCATTTGCTTTTCCTCAATTAGAATCCGCTAATCGTTTATGCAAATAGCCCAGCTTTTCTCAAGAATATGCACAAAACATTTGCAATTCAATTCATTTTTATTTGTATCACTGCCAGTTTGTTTAGCTATTTAATTAATTAAATTCTATTGATTTTTAGAAATATTACTTGGTGGGAAGGAAGGGAAGCGGTGGCGATGAAAAGTGAAGAGATCCATATTAAAATTGAGAGTCCGGCAGCGTTGGGCAGAGTGGAGAGTCCGAATAAATCGGCCATTTTACGGCCGCTGCAACCACCCCTGAATATTTCTACCTGCAATAACAAAATGGTTTCATTAGATTTGCAATCCAATATTCACAAGATCCTCTATTTAGCCATGAAGTAATTACGAATAAGACAAGTTCTTATTATAATCCACGTACTTGTAAAACATAATACAAGCCTTAATAGTCTTTAATTTTGTATAACAAATATTTATAAACACCTATGTTTCCATTTTGCTTGAATAGATAATGTTCTACCTATATACAGGGACGAAATTGTAAGAAATAATGGAACGATTTCTCTTTGAAGCAATTCATGAGCAGAGTAAGTATTTAAGCTCAATTTGCATTTTGGCATACAAAACGTTAAGGCGTATCTTGAGAAATGATCTATTCCGGATTCCCAGAGAGTCTTAAAGTCTCCTCCCTATCTTTCACACGCATTCATTGAGGAATTCAACTTCTCACAGTTAATTCCCTTTGATATTCTATCCCCAATTCTTTGAGAGTGTTAATAAACAAAACAATTACAATATAAAAGTATGTAGATTAACTGGAAAAAATCCATTCCTCGTGCCGATTCCATTTGTGATTCAATTTCCTCATTTAGATAAAAAAGATGGAGAGAAATATGAATGAAGTTGAATTCATGTTTGAATGTTTTACATATTGAACATGCATGTTATGCGCCTTTTCAATCAACAAGTCGTTTAGCCGGCGATGATTTACAATGAACTCAAAAAAATTCAATTTCCTCTTTTCTTTCATCTGGTAGTCAAATGGAAGCAAATCTCATTGAGAGAGTTAATTTGTTATTAAATAAATTAATTCATCCAATACAATAGAAAAGTCATATGTAGGATAATAGATTATATCCTTGTTTCACCCTTAATTACTTCATCTATACACACTGAGGAAATAAAGGGAACCCAAGGGCATTTTCTATTTTATTTTTATGAGCAAAAACTTGGTGTTGCGTTTTTAATCATTTAATAATAGTAAACTATTTTAATCATAATGGCACCACGCAAAAATGTCTAAACTCGAAGTCGTGAAAATAAATTGTTTTCTGCTCAAACAATGATCAAATGAAGATTAAAGACAGATAATGCTTCGTCTCTGCTCATTTCAACACTTCCTACAGTAATGAAGGCTCCTTCTTCAAATACGCTTCATTTTTTCAATTATTTCAAAACTCGTGAACCGAAGATTGGGAAAAATGTCATTATAAAAGAAGAAATGAGGAATTGAAAATATTTTTCTATTCTACAAATTGTCTTCACTCTGATTTGCTTCTTCTTCCTACAAACTTTATTATTTTTTCCTATCCATTAGTGTACAAATAAACACAGGATATGCTACACATCAAATAGTAAATGTACACGAAGCATATTCCATTAAAATTTCAGGTTTTAAATCAATACAATCAAATCCAAACACGCTGTGATCAATTGGAAACACATTACATCAGGAATTGACATAAATGAAATTATGATAATGATCCGCTTAAAAATCCATAGAACAGAAAGGAGGAAGAGAGTTATTATATAAATTAAAAATCTGTTTTACCTCTTGCAAGTTGTAATTGCATGAATATCTATAATTTATAATTTAAGTCTATAATTTAAAATAAGAGCAGATGAAAGAAACAAGAGATGTTCATCAAATCACCATCTTTAAAATCCATAAATGCATTCTAATTGAGAAAAATGAGAAGTGGAAGTTTATAGATTTCTCTCCCCAAAAAATAAATTGTTCTAATTTATATTAAATTGCATTGCATCAGAAGTCAGACCACAGTGACACGCAATGTGATTAACTATCGGTATAAATATTAAAAATCTTGGCTTCGATTCACCATATTTTTATATTAGCTTGATATAACATTAAAGGCTAACACATGTAACCTCTCTAAACTGTCTGAACGAGAGTGAAATGAGAACCCGGAGGGGATTCCTGCGAACATAAGAAAAAGAGCATTTAACATTGTGGAAGTCTTATATATTCCTTCCTCTCAAAGAGAGATTGATTCCAAAGGGTTGATCTGCCCTGAAAGGGAAAGTGGCAAGATCTCTTTTTTTTCACCCCCGCCCCTCTTACATGCATAGACTCAAAGATGTGATTCAATTACCTCGTTCTCGTCATCCGAATGTAATAGTTCACTTGTTCCACAACCTCACTCACTCCGCCGCCCCGTAATCTCTTTAAGAGTGAAAGTGATCGAGATTATCACATCCGCACCCCACTGTCACTCTAATATACTCAACACGACGGAGGAACTTCACATGTACGAGCCCAGCTTATTACACCTTTCTTATCTTCCTACCATGTAGTGCTAAAGCTTGAAGACGTTGATGAGGATAATGATTCAAAATTCCTCCTTGCTAATTGAACCTAATGGTATGGTATAGGTAGAAATTATTCAATCACAGTTGGTTACAAGTCCAACTTATTCTCTCCAACTCATCTTGAATCTTCTTATGTAATGGTGAACTATTTATATGCTCCTATAGATATGTAATATCTCTTGAGTATTATTGGGACTGAGGAGTGAGGTGCGAGACGTGGCGGGATGAAAGCTCTTGGCTCGTCTGATTGAACCGAAAGGAAAGAGAAGGCATTTAAGACCCGAGTGTCCTTGGCGGCCCTCGCCCCTCCGCCCCATAGGAGAATTTCGCCCTCACTGCATTCTCCTCAAGAGACTCGAAAGAGGAAGAGGGTGAGGGAATTACAGTACCGTCTACCCAGACTCTGTGTACGAATATTGAGGATATCATAAAGAGAGATAGAGGGACTCCTGGGAAGTGAGGTGAGACGTGTCTCTTGGGTAACTGGAGAAGATAAGAAGGGCAGATCCCGACTCATCACACGAGACGACCACATAAAAATTAATATTACTCTACACGCGGATCTCCACCCAACTCTCACACACGGTATCTCGCCATGGATGATATGATGATGGCATGAGAGATACGGAGGAATTTATCAGAGGAACAATCAGGTGTTCATCCGGAACTACAGAGTATTTTTATTGGGATCTCTTCCCTGAGACCCTCTCAGCCTCATAGTCGAGAATAAATATGATTTATACAAATTGAAACCCACGGCCGCTCATAGGAAATGAACCCTAGTTCCAACGTTCCTTCAAACTTCCTTCCTACTTCGATGAGAGAAACGCTCCCCATCTCGCCCCATTTAACATTCAAAAATTCATTCCTCAAAACCCAGTTCGAGAAAACACCTTTTTTCCTATTTCCTATCTTCTCTCTCTCGATGCGTAATCCACTTCCTATTCTTATTTTTAAAATGTTTCTTTTTAATCCAATTTGAATCATTGGCGCTTTACGCTCTCGCAAGCGGAACAGGAAACTCTCATTTGGCACATTATTTCTCAAAAAATCAAAGGCACACGTGCATATTATGCTCACTCATTATGTCCGCATTTGATGGATGGGTACATCAAGCTATTGAGTCCTCTTCCTCTTCACACGTAATTTTTCCAATTGATCTTCACTTCGCATCGCTTTCCAATCACAATAAAATAATCCTTTTTTTCTTTTAAGTTACTTGAACAATGAATTTTTTGTTTGATCTATTGTCAAGATTGTAAATAGTTGCAATACATTAAGAGCAATTGTGTTTTCATCGTCTCTTTTGTAGAAATGTCTATTTCCTACACCTTCATTTTAAGAAAAATTTGAGCTTGTGAAGACGTAATTTCCATGAACTCCTCTATGCCACGAGCTAACTTTAAGTGAGTTCGAAGAAGTAAAAAACAATTCAGGGATTCATTATACTCTGAGCATTCTACTAAAGAACATCACCGTGCACTTTAAACATTTGTAAAGAATAAGAGTATAGACCTTCTTATACTTAAATAAAGGCTCCCATGTAGACATAAGAGATGGAAAAATGTAATTTCTTCAAGTTTACTCTTACCTTTTCTTGTTTAGCTTGGATATTTATGACCCATTCCCTATAAATGAGGATTCTATGCAGGAGGGTAGTGAATAAGAGAAGTTGGGGAAACCCTGAAGCCTCCTCGATGATTTCTCACTGTCCCTCGCCATCCTCTGACTCTCCACTGGTGTTTTCCATTTATTATGTTCTCCACATCATGCACATCTCATCTTCTCACATTCATGCACATTGTGAGTGAATACTCAAAGGAGATTACCTACACTCCTTTGCATTATTCACTCTCTTTTATTAAAATGCACAAAAGTGCATACTGGACTCTCGCAAGTATTGACGAACAGGTGGCTTATCTAATCAAAAAGAATTATTTGTTCCTTATAAAGGAGACTCCCTTTGGCTTACTCTCAAAAGTCACATTTTCCCCAATTGTAATTTCCTCAATTTCTAATATTTCGACGCATTGGGAATATCCTCAATGTCCTTATTCGGATATGCAAATATGTGAAATTGACTTATTAAGCAAATTGTCAATCTTCTTTAAACAGACACAATTGAGCCATTTGAGAATTATTACAAAACCATCCCAGGGTTAAATACACACGTTTAAAGCTATCTTTAGAAATGCAAGATGCGCAAGAGAAAAGAAAAGTGCAATTTATTTAACATGTAGCACCTCACGTCGGATTAAATTAGTAAATAGAAAATAAATATTCATAATACTTATGTTTGAGCTATTATTACAATTTTGTCAATCTGCATTTCTCTTTTAATAATAATAAATATTCATTTAGAGTGAGAGCAAAGTAGGATAATATGAAAGCAGTGTCTAATTGGAATCCTTGGCTTGGTTCTCCCTCCTCTGTTAGCCCTAAATCAATTCGTGGTCAATTAGGCAAATAAAAGATAAAAAGGAATATAAAGGTTTTTGCTATATTTGATCAACTTGTTTGTTTCATGTCCATTTAAGCCTAGAGAGTGAATCTGACAATGAATTTGTGTGGAGTCGGGAAACGGTGTGTACCAGAACTGTTGATGAGAAAGGAACGGCAAAGTCTGTCTTTGTATGTGAACATATCTTGATAAACTCCATAAAACTTTTTCATAATACACTTGAGAGACTTTCCGTATACATGGCGAACGTTGAGTGGAGAATATTTTTTACGGCCTTGCCCACTCCATTAAGAAGTTTTTCAGTGGGCCTTTTTACACGAGGTTTGTAAATATCTCCTCTCCTTTGTTGCGGAATGTTTGTACTCTCTTTTTGCACTCGCATACCTCCTCCTTCTCTCCGAAGGGATCATTCCTCATCCCCCCACTCGAAGAAAAGAAACACTTTCATTGAAAGACCATCCTTCCACCTTAGCATCAAAGGAGAAGATTACAAACTAAAAGAGATGTGAGGCGATTCAACCCCGCGCGCCTTCCTTCACATATCAAAATATACACTTACTTATTAATACCAAGGCATACATATTGGAGGAGAATCCGAGGACCAGAACTGCAGAACTCTTTGGGAGATTGAATGAGGGAAATCTCCTATATACATGACTATCCTTCTAATCATTTATCTCATCATCGCTCATAGGATTTTGAAAGTGGCCTGCCAACCCAAGGGTTAATTCACACTTCAATGCCTTTCTATATGAACTTCTTTTCTTGTTTACGCTCTTGGGATTGTGGGGGTTTGGAGTCAGAAAGGATGATATTAAAGTTTCCTGATCTAATTCCTCCGCTCTCTCATCATCCTTGCAAAACTAATCGAGTTAACCCAATGACTCCGTTGACCCTTTCGATACAATAATAATAGTAATATGCCATCTAGCTCTTGTTCAACACAGGACAAAGAACACAACTCTTGGAGTGATTTGTCCATTCCTAATTGCAACTCATATAATAAATAATGCATAATTTGTTCATTCTTGTCACGAGTTGCAAGCGTATCGGTCAAGCTATAATTTCTTATGCATTTTGTGGATTAGCTGGGTTTCATTGTTTTCAAAACTTCATGTCAATCATTATATAAATCTTGTATGTAAAAATGTAAATCAGATGATTACTTGTCCTAAACACATAACTCATCCACAGGTAATAATGAAAAAAACTACTGCAACAATTGAAATTTTTATTCTAAAACATGCCTGTGTTCTTGTGTACGTTTAGCTATTATATCGTGGGTTTTTGCTAATAAGTATTATATGATAATATAGATATTACTTTCAAATTTAGCTGTGGTATACTTGATTTATTATTTCAAACGTTTTCGAAATTCCTAGATCTTTTTTACTCTTGTAATTCATTACACTGACGATGAATGTGAATGTTAGAAGAAAATGAAAAGTTTCTTTGAGTGACACGTCGAGTTTTATGTTTACCGCCTTGGAGCAAATTGTTCAGATTTTCATTTTTCGCAGGTGTTCGTATATAAATGTCACAAATCTCTTTTTGCTTTGCATGAAACAATTTAGTTTAAATCGAGAGGAGTTGAGAGATTGTCTATACATGCGTTGGGAACGAGTCGTAACGAGAGTGGTGTTATGCCAATAATGGAGTTAAGGGGGTTGAAAACAAGAGAGTTGATCGTGTGGTGATGTGAGAGTCTCATTCGCCACGGTGAGGACAGGATCCCATGATGCAACTACTTTACAAACTTGTTAAATGCAAAAAGACGTGTTGGATCGGTTTTCACTTTCCTCGACTCCATCGACTTCCTCGGAAGTCCAATCACCTCGTAAAGCATTTTACCCTTCCCAATTTTTAGCTCCCGCCGGCCTCTCCATCATTGGCGTCCTTGTCCTTCCCCACTTGGTTCCGCTCATTGAGTGAATTCACCGCCAACGACGACCTCAGACAAGGCCGGGGCCATGCGGGTGTTTTTTTTACATGACGGTTATAAGCCAATTGGCTAACTCAACGAGACGAACGCAGTTTTAAAATCAACCCTCAGAGTCGCTCACCTCAAGATTAATGCAAAAGAATGAGTATTCCCTAGAGAGTTGAACACTTGTAATCAACGTCCTTGGATTTTGCCAGAAAATATACCGTAATTGCTCATAAGGGCATAAGAGAGTTTACAGTCTTTAATTGTGAAAGATGCATTTAAATGCTTTGTGTGGAATCAATTTAAAGAAAAGCACTGGCTCTATACTAATCAATGGTATTTATCAGCTTGAGGTGTAATAAAAGTAGTTAGGGCACAGGGTCGAACTCTTTCCCCATGTGGGAATGTTGCCTTGAGTTGAAGAACCTCTTCTTGTCTCTCGGCATATCACTAGTGGTTTTAAGACTCCTATTACACCTCGCTGCATTATGGTCTTGGCGTCTATGTTGAGTGTGTGTGGACCAAGAAGGCCTCTTAAATGTGTAGGAAAGTTGGGTTTGGAGGATTCGGCCATCCATCTCGGCCAAAGGAAGAGAAGCGGATCAAAGTGCTTTAAGAGAAACTATACCTTTAATACATCCCCTGTTTTATGAGCATAGGAAAAATGGAACTTATTTGTTTGAGAGAGAAAGCCCCACCTCGTCACGATTTCAATTACGGCCTACACAAATGCCTGGGCTATTAATTTAATACGCTACCAATTTAAACACTCTTCTGACACTTGAAACTATTTCGAGAATGATTCAATTTGTCTCTTTATGGACATTAGGCTCACAAATGGATATTTGTATTTTTCAACGCTTAGATTTGTCACCTTCATTTTCAAGTTTCACTAATTTTTTAAATATTTTGCAGTTGCAGTTAAAGTATCTGTACGAGAAAATTTAATACATCATTAGATGCACTTGGTCATTAATGTTGATCAAGACGTCAAGTGTAAAAGCTTAATTCAATTTGATATTATTTTTCGAATCAAATATTTAATAAAAAAAAGTATGAACGGAATTGTTCTACAAATGCATATAAAACATGAAGGATGAGTAGGAAAGTTTTGAATGAAAAATCGTCTTACCTCATCATCCTCTGAGGATATATTCAGAATGAAAAAAACCGGAGAACAAAAAAATGATCAATTGAAGATGTTTTCGTTGTGAATCCTTTTGAGTTCGGTTCCATCCACACTTAAACAATCCTTATTGCAACGAGGTTTGAATCACGTAAGGGGATCCATGGCAGAAAGAGCGAGGAGCTCAGACGGGGAAGAGAACTCCAATTTCACTGAGGGAGAAATTGGCAGGTAGGGAAGTTGGGGTTGGCGAAGGTAGTTGGGCGGGCGGGCGGCAGCCGTCCCCGTTGCCCAGGGACCGACGGACGTCCTCAGAGTCGACGGACTCCTGTCTGACCCACTTGGTCGTTCGCTCCATGGACAAGTAGGCCAAACGTAGCAGAGGGTGAAACAGGAATCCTTTCTCCTCCTCCGGAAAGTAAAAGTAAGCCCATGGACCATCCCGCCCTTCTACTAATATTATGTCACTCTCCCTCTGAGATGCAATCTGGTGGGGTGCTTCATCCTTGCCATGGTCTGATTACTCCTCCACTTCCTCATATTTCACCAATATCGCATAAATAGGCCCACCTTGCCCAACAAATAAATACGGACTCACCGCCTTCATCGCCTAATCGTATTCAATCTCTCGACTCTCTTGTGCTCCCGTAGTTCCTCAGGAAGTCCTTATTCGCAAAGCGCGTTCTATGAAATTTTTTACGCCAATATCTCTCCCATCTCTTTAACTATATCGTTCCATTTTGCAGACACACATTAGGCGTTTGCATTCATGAAATCATAATAGTTCACACTTAATATACGCTAACATTATATTTATTTTAATAATCCCTTCACTTGCCCTCATAAGCCCCATGAGCACCTACCTTTGGGTTAAAAAGGTATAAATGAGTGAATGATAAATACTTGGGGTGGGTTTTACCATTTTGTCTATTAGGTATGAAGTAAGTTAAATTAATAACTATGTATAAATTGTATATTAAATAGATTTTTGAGCATTCAGTAGACATTAAGTCCTATCATGAATTCCATCTCTCTCATTCCAATTTTCATTTCAGTCATTTCCCATTGATGAGGAGACGATATGGGGTGTTTGAATGGAAAAAACAGACTTTAAAAGCCAGTCATCACAGCGTCCCAATTTCTCAAGAGTAAAGTCCCAAGTCTCCCAGTGGGTCACTTCACCACCTCGAGATCCTTATTTGACGATATGACGATGAGAGCACGATGGGGCCTCTCGCGATGCGTAATACATATCTCCCTGACTTTTCAGATGCAGATCCGGTATGTGCAAATAAAAGTGGAATTCACAATTCAATAATCATTAAATCATCAGCCAGTAAGAAGGAGTTCATGAATAGCCACCGCACCTTGCTCAACTCTCTATTCAACACGAGCGAGTCCTTTCACTCATCACATGGATAGTGTAAATAAATAAACAAGTTGAATGTAATGAAGGAGTAGGAAACTATTTATTATTGTTCTCAATGGAGTGCCGAAAGGAGCCATCACATAATCTTTCCCTCTTTGCCCATTTTGTGGTGAGGACTGAATGAGAAAAAGCGGAATTTGCAATCGATTCACTCGTAGATGAAACCTCCATTCAAACAACAAAGGTCATTGGGAAAATATGATTTATTCTCCCATTTCAGCTATTTAACTCACTTTACAAATGGGAGAAATTTGAGGGATTTTGGATGTCGAGTCGTTGGACTTTTTACGGTCGAGATCCCCTTCATAGATCTGCAAAGCAAACACAATTCTTCTTTTGTATGCATATTATAAATCAGGTTGCATAAGCTCGCATTGCACTAGAGAAAAGTTTAATAATCTACTTTCAATCCCATTTACAATTGGGCCAATCACGTCAGATAGCTAATACAATATCCTGATCCCTCAAATTATTATCCTGATAATGAAAGTAATCGCGTTGTATCGTCGAGTAATCAAAGCCTACCCCTGTTGTCCCTTTTGGCCCGATGACCCGACGGCCTCTCTGCACAATTAAAACGAGACCTTAAACTCAAGCTTATCTCCCCTCAAGATACTTCGAGAGAGGAGTTGCTCCACTCCTTTGCGAAATCTCTCTTGCCTTATGCCTCCTCTGTAGCGGATCCCAATGCTTGCTCTGCCAAGTTGCAGGAGCAGAAATATTATGCGAGTAGTAGAAAGTGTGATGTAAGACGCCGCCTTTGTCTTAAAGAGTCTATGGCCACGCCCAATGGCTTAATTATAATTAGCATGACAATTACATTTCCTCACGTAATTAATGAGATCACTTTCAAGATTCAGCTCAAAATTGGCATAATAACCAACAGATAAAAATTCTTGAATCCTACTCCCGGTGTCGCCGCGTCCCAAGGTGGAATTCTAATTATTCGAATATAATAAAGCTCTAGTATGTTCTAACATGACATTAGAACGCTTTTTAATCGCGGAGGTGAGGGGAAAGGAAGTGAGAGAAGTTTGTCATTCTTTCCGCACAGCAGTCGTAATTGGAATTCCCAGAAGGAGACGGTGACACTTGTAATGGCAATTAAAGGACGAGAGATCCTATGTACCAATTTGTATTCTTATGTCTTCTATGCCATGATCACCACTAATGTCTCATCGAGTGGGCTCTCATGGCAGAGTGTACTCTTCAACTTGTCATTTTTAACTGAACTTGACTCACCTCTCTTCAAACTGTCATCTTCCTTCCACCTTTGGATTACATTATAGGTCGAGAAACTCAATTTCTATTATGATTTCCTTTTCAAATAATCAGTCAGCTAACGAGACTCTTTTCCTTCTCATTTTCATTTATCCAGTTTCATAATTAACACATTCGATGCACAGAAAGATTCATCTACGTTGTTTGTTTACTGATCTTCACTTTCTCTGTTCACGTTCACTATCGTTGGACGTGTCGATTTATCTTCTCATTCTCAATACATGTTTGATGATATTTTCAATTTCTGCTGTAGTGAATTTTTGTTTGTAAATAAAAATGAGGTATTTATCATTTATTATTTAAGATCTGAAAAAGTAAGAATAAATAAATCAAGTAAAACAAGTAATGAAGATAATAATAAATGTGAAGATGAGCTTATATTGTCGCAAATTACATACATAAAATACAAGTAAAATTATGGAGTGGTAATTTAGTAAGATGCGGGTGTGTGTTATTTTAATTGTAAAAATTTAACTCAAATCTGTCAGAAAAGCAAAATATGAATGTGATTAAGTGAATCGTGATGTGATCATGAATAAAATTTTATATCTAAACTAATTTAATTTTCCTCAGTGCATTCGTAAACTTGTAAATTACTAGTTTTTCAAGTTTCAATAGATTTGTAATGAAAGTATGAAATTATTTCAAGTTTATTTCTATAATATGCAATTAAACTATAAAGGAAAATTAAATCACTGTCATCTTCTAGCCGTGACCCTTCTGAAGAATTAAAAACAGGTGAGTCATATTTATCAATTAGTCATATATATTTAGAATCACCAAAATGAACTTACATTAAGCATTTTTAATTCTATTTAATACATATTTACACATAATCAATTTGATAAAGTCATTACAATAATTAAGTAAAAGAATTGAAGTGACGAGCCGTAGAAGTTAAACAGACTATAAACTAACAATTAGTGTACAATGTAAGTTTAATTAACTATTTATATAATTATATATGAAGTAGGTATGTTTTATCTATGGTACAATATAATAAAGATAAATAAATTGGGGTTTTGGAGAGTATACAAGGACCGTTCATTGTCATTTTACAATAATAGTTGATTTCCGTCGCGGCTTCATTTAAAGGAAATTCATTTCAAGTGCGCTGTGCAGCGCGACTACGTCGTTCCGTTGAGAGATCTTCCAGTACGGAAAATTCATCTGTAATAATAGAAAAAGGGCAAATGAGTTCCCCACGCCTTCCAGCATACTAATTCCTTTGTTAATGAGATCAAAAGGACTCGACAGGAGTTGAAAGTAAAGCATATAAAGAGGAGCATTGAACTCTGTCCGACGGAAAAAGACAGATAAGAGGAATGTGAAGAGGTGGAATAAGCCAATTCAGAGCCACCGGGAGAAAATCCTGGATAAATTCCCCTTCAAAGTTCATATGGGAGTAAAGGTAAAATCGAGGAAAGATTATCCTTCGTTCTTGATTGTAGAATGGAGTGATGCAAGAGAGAGCTGAACCTGTTTCGCAGCGTGTTCCTCGTCCCGTCCATCTCCGACGACGACGTAGGTACACTTGCGACCAAAACGAGACACGATCCTCTCGAAGCAACTCTCCTTCCCTGTTATATTGATAAAAGAAGAATCAATTATTGTATTCCATTACACCATCTTGCATTTATAATATACCTATTTAGCAAATATTTAAGCATACAATGGAAATGCACAATGCCATAAGTAGTTATATAGTTAAACTAAAGTTTATTAGCAATTAAAGTATATTATAAAAGTACACATGTATACACTACCTCATTTTCCTCCGCGTGGAGGGAGCAATTAAAAAGTCTACCATATTAACTTGATGTTAACAAGCATCAAAGGTCTCTTCGTCGTCGTCGTAGTCCTAATGAGGTCTTTGGTAAATAAATTGCTTTCAATTAACAAACTAATCGTGTGAGTTTTCGAGAGCGACGTGGAAACGAGTTGGTTATTCCAGAGCTACTTTGTTTGGCCTCCTCGTGGGGTCGGTGATATCTCCGGCCAGCTCGTCCAAAAGAATTCTCGCGGTGCATGATAATGTTATTTGCAGGCTCCTGTTTGCCATCCATGGCAGTTCTGCTGCCATTTGGATGGAAGGAATTGGGAAGGGGAGTGAGAGTGAAACCTTGGAGTCCCTTCTTTATACTTCTCCGTGATTTCTAAACTGTGAAATCGCTATTATGCATTATTATTATGTGGATACTCTCATTCTCCTCTCTCTCGACTCTCTTATGTGAGCGAAGGAGGCAGGTGATCGTCGAGACTCCCCTTTTCCATGTATAACACCATTAGCATCTCCTCCACTTGCTACATTGCGTGAAATTACTGAACCGGAATCAACTATGAGAGAGACACAATCCATTTGTCACCCTTCAATTCTCATTCATTCACCCCAGCAAAACCAAAGTTCCCTCCTTCTTCATAAATATTACACTTGTTCTTGAGGAACAATGACGAGGATTGTGGAAATACACAATGAAAGTGAATAAGGACTACAGGTAGGATATATCCCGTTCGAGTATCATCGTATGTACTTGGATAATCAGCACAATTACCTCAGTTCATTAAATATTCCTTTTCGCTAATTCGTAAGTAAATTGGCGAAGATGGACTCTAATCACTGATTAGTAATCAGTTTTTGACTCGTGTCCAATGCACATGCGGCGGCTCCTTGTGGCCCAATGGCCTATATGACAATACACCCTTGCCTCATCGCACTAATGATCTAATAATTTGCACATTACATTTAAGGAAGGCTTATGAGTTAAATTGTGAGGAAACGTGTAAAAATAGCGTAATAGCCAAGTATTAGAACAACAATGGGCGGCATCTTACCAATCTTTGTTGAGGAATAAATGTTCTCTATGGGGAAGTAAGATCCAAGGGAGAAGAGGAGGACTTTGGCCAAGGCCGGAACTAAATTCGTTGATGTGACCAATACGTTCACGCTGCTCTGCCTAAGACATGGTACAAGGGTCATAAAATATTATTTCACCTTTGAATAATTCATTTCCTTCGCGTGTAATCTCTCACTTCATGTCATTACGCCTTCATTGAGGGTAGCAGAGTGAGACGAATTTGCATAATTTGAGGATAATGTTGTAAGTTGGGCCCAATACATTGATTCAACATTTTCCGATTATGATTCACGAGATCATAAAGCAATGAAATGGAGAAATAGAGTCGATAACTCACCTGGAATTAATAAGCTGAAGACATTTCGAAGAGAGTGCGCTCCAATTTTCAGTGATGTCATCGATGGCTGCACGAATCTGAATCCACCGTTCTCTGGTGTCTGGCCCCATCATCCCTATTGAGCCAAATGAGAGAAACTCCCTTTATCAAATGAGAAATGAGTGGAAAAGAATAAATAATATTGGCGGAGTAAAAATGCATGGATAATGAGCCTCATAATTTCACTTGTGTGAGTATGTTTAGGCAAATCCCTCGCTCGCCGACACTTTTCAAATAATGTATCTTCTCCTAAGGCTAAAACAGAGTCGTGAACTCGCGAAGGCGGAGTTCAACTCGAAAGTTTCTAATACAAGAGACCCTAACATGAACATTTATTTTGGCAGGATAAATGTTCAAGTTGTGACATTATCTGACTTGTCCCTCATTTATATATAAAAGAACCTTGTTAGGAAAAATAATTACGCTCGGCATTTCTCAAGTGGAGCCATTTACTTCAACAATACAATTATTTAATGAGGAACATTAAGGGCCTCTTATGCCACGAATGAAAATACGGACAGGAAAAAGGGTGGCGCGACGGATCACGTAATGAGTAACATACAAATGAGAGCGGAATGGCTAGAGGGTGAGGGTGGAAAGTGTGACCAAGAACTTGGTCCACAACAGTGTCAGGCTCAAAATTAGGAAATAGGCAAAAGTCCACTTCCTTCCACTCCCAAGAACCCAAAGTGACCAAAGACACCAACATCGGAATTTGATACAAACTTGCTATACGATTCGTATTACGAGCTCCATGATACAGAGAATATTATGTGCGTTCATTTTCACTTTCAGCCTCAGGTTTCTCTTCCACTGACTGACTGAGTGAGGGAGAGATGAATGTACATGGTAAAGAGTCTCGCCTGTATATATTGAGAAGAGAGATCAACATCAAGGGTTTGAATGGCTTCCTCTATCAAGAAAGCGAAATCAATTCCTTATATTCCGGCGTCATTTTTAAAGCCTCCCTCATTTCCCTTCCCCATACCTTCCCCCCTTTTGCTCATCTCCATAATTCATTCATTACGTTCCATTCAAATGAGAAAGGAAAAGTTTGGCGAGACAAAATATGAGCAGTTTACCATGATAAAAATGAATGTGAACAGCCTCTTGGGACGATTATGCATTTCTAAACAAATGAGGGGGAGCTCAAATTGTAATTTATTCTAATTGTAAATTCTCACACCACTTCCACCGCCATCAATATTTGTAATTAATATCATAAATCGTGAGGAGTGACTGAGTAGTTGAAGTGCTCGGACGTTGCGAGCCACATAATAATGTTAATTTGTCCATCAATGGCTTTTCCATCATCCTGTTAAATTCAAAGGATGGTTAAAGCAGGCGTCGCTGAGAGTTGGATACGAATCTCGCAGCGAGATAGCGTTCGTTCAACAGCGTTACAAAACCCTTGGAAAAAATGAAGAAGGAAAAACGGCATTACTCATTATTAACAGTCATTATGATTATGATATTGAAGGGAGTTGTCTCTCTTCTCCACTCTCCTTCCCACGGATGAATTCCTAGAAATATACATTTACACTCGTGTTACAGAGCAATCGACGATTATTGGATATGATAAAGAGAGATTATTTGAAAGTTCGTCTTTTTTTAATACATTATAAAACACTTCCCTCTTTTGCCTTTTATCACATCTCCGAGCTCTGTATGTATTTCATGTAAGTTTTATTCATAAAAACTTATCTCGGTTTATATTTCAAATCTTTAATCCCTTTTAATGTTCTGCAAGGGAAATTAATACATGATGAATATTTTAGTTAGAGTTACATTTCTGAATTAGAACGCTATAAGATGTAAATATAAGAAAATGCGTTATTATAGACAGGATACTCCTTTTGACTGTTAACTTTACTACAAGAGAGATAATAGAATAATTATCTGGATGTGTGTGCGACTCTATTACTGTAATTCTGTAAAATTATATTATAATAAAGTAATCTAAAAATCATATAAAAAGTGCAGATATTTTTGTTACATGTCTCATGATTTTCATACTATTCCAAATGGTGCGACATGTACATGTAACAAAAATAACCACTTTTATATGGTTTTTAAAAGTTATTGTACAACCCAAAGAGATTTAAACACTCATTTCCTATATTTTAATATATAATTAAAGATTAGATTAGCATATAATTACAATTACATCTACATTGTGCTACAGTAAATAATAATCAAAATAATTAACCAGATTATCTCAATGCTCTTTTGCATGTTTACCGTTGTTTGTGCGAGTGTACAATGTACGGCCAAATTTGAATTGTGTGCAGAAATGCATAAAGATTCAAGCTCGAAATAGTAAAGAATGGTAAAAAAAAGTTCAAATTGAATACATAGTTGTAGTGAACTTTCTTTTTTCCACGACATGATCCTTGAGTTAATGAATGTTCGGTAAGTAATATTATTTAATTAGCCCGTGTTTTTATATGTCTGAGTGGTGGTGGATTCGCAATTGAATTGGTTGAGTTGAGAAGCGGAAGTAAAATAAGAGAAATTCAATATATTCTTTACAGCACGTATAGAGTTATTATGACTTGGGAGGAACTGCGGAACTCGGCCTCAATTTTTCGACTTGGAGACTAACATGGTGGTGGATTATCAAAGGAGGCGAGAAGTCATAATAATTATGGCCAAGTATTTATGTTCTTTTTAGTTGCGCTACTCTACCTGTCACCGAGTTCTTGTGTGCCGTGTAGATTTCTTTAATCCGCCGGTAGCGGAACGCGAGTTTTCGCATCCAGTCCACTCCTCCACGGGCACCGCTGGCAAGACAAATCCCTCCGTTTCCGCCCGTCTTAAATTGATCAGCCGTGAAGTCGTAGGTGCTGAGAAAGGCAAACAAAACTTTAAAACTTTGACTAACAGCAATGACAAAGATAATATTGTTATGTTTACATTCAAGCTGTGTGCAAACCAATTAGACAACTTTCGATTCACTTCTGTAGATTCTTGAGCGCATTCTATGTATTGTACACTGAAAGTGCAACTAACTGATCGTAAGAATATAAATACAACTTCATTACTCGTCTTAACTTTTCAAAAGGCTCAACCACCCTTGACCTAACTATACACATCTAATACATTTTTACTGTTGTAATCCGTCTTGCTCTCGACGCAAAACATAAACATACAATTCCAATACTCATGCACTCTCCAATTAATTAAGGAATTACAAACTTTCATCTAATTCTATTATCCTAACAAAATGTATAAAAAGATTTGTTGTTCATCATCCCTACATACAGGAGCAGCTAAGCTCATGAGATTGAGGGTCGATGTTAATCTCAGCTCGTGCTATTGAGAGCAATTCTTTATTCCCATTTCTATTGTTGCATATGACTAAGTACTTATAAATTGGAATTACTTTACGATTTCATTATGCTCTCAATCTTATTAATTATACAAATTTTTAGCATATATTCTTCAAAGTACATGCCAAGATCTGGACTCTGAAAAGAACGTAAGTATCTTAAAAGCTTAATGTGTGCTTTACATATTATTAAATTTTGAATTATTATTTTAAAAAGTAAAATATATATTTCTTTTATTGAATTTGGCCTTAGCATTAAATTAAATTAAAAGTTCCCTTCTACTACTTAATGTCCCTAATAACTTACTTATTGCTAATAATTCAACTAAAGAAGTTAATGAGGCTTTTTATCTTTTAAGACGTGAAGAGAAATTGAAAGGATTGCTTTTTGATTGTGCACATTAACAGTCTAAATTTAATTTATTTCATCTTAATCCTACTTTAATTTGCACCATGGGGCTTATTCGTCAATATAAACTCATACTTCTACCAGCTTAACTTTAACCTTCTTAATTATAAATTGAATATTCCATGGCTAATTGATTTAATTATCTTAATATTGATAAGGAAAATTAAATATTAGAATCTTCACCTGAGGTCTTGTCCATTGTCGTCTGAGGAAACGTCGTCAATGTGAACCTGATCACACTCCTAAATTGGTATTGGGTTCAACGAGTCAAGGCGAAACATGAAAATAGACAAAAGAACTTCCGTCATTTAAATCATCTTCATAACTCTCATCATCGCTACTACTGCGTGCCGATCTAACCAAATTGTCATTAAAAATAAGCATACAATTATTTTCTACCGAACAATATATGTATATTAACACGCAATTATTAAATCATATAACAAAATATTCATATGCATAATCCGTAAAACTTTTTATAATGATATAAGAATTTGAAATTGTAAATTCAATCATCCTCCTTTCTAAATTGAAGTCAGCTAAATAGGATTCTATAGTTAGCCACAATATTTATGCCTTGTTGATAGGTACTTTATGTTTGAATGCAGGTAGTTGAAAATCAAGCGAAGTTTTTGACTCTTGGATTTCTTGACACTCACAGCCAGAGTCAGCTCATTATCCCATTATGCAAATTGACTTTGACTATGAACCTTTGTCGTTTTTTATCATGTAGAAAACTCTGCTTCCTTATTCTCATCGACTCATTGAAGGCTTCATTGAAGTAAAGGAGTTTAAGCTCTACAAGTTGCAATATTATGCCTTTTCGCAATTTCGCTGAGTAGTGACATTGACGATGGGGAATTGAGAGAACAGAATTCATTAAAGTTTCCTCTCGCGTGTAAAGAATTAAGAATCACTTACCTCTTTCCACCTCACAAATAGAAATTTATCTCGCATTGCAAATAAATCGAGGAAATGGTTTGTCTCTTATTGGATTCCTCATTGCTTCGAGGTTTCACATCATGAATGTTGTTCATGCTGGGCTTACACATCTTTGTACACCCAACCGTTCTGGCATCGTGACACGACGAAAAGCGAAGCTGGGGAATTCAAAGATTTGCGAGCGGAATAAGGGAGATCTCTGGTGCTCTTAAGAGCCAACTAGGAACTCAAGTGAGTGAAGAAAAAGGAAAGAGAGGAGGCTGGCAAAAGGTCTCACCAACCTCAGATTCTTCCCTCACTCCTTTGACTCCATCAAACGTGTTCAACGTTCAACTTTCCTATCCAATCTTTATGTCTTTGTTCTCTTTAATGGCTTACAAATGTAGCTATTAAATCATTGAAATTATTTTTTTAATGATTTGTAATTCGATTTTTAATTTCAACACGTGCACGTGCACTCTTTTTAAATTGTGATTGATACGTTTTGATAGCTATAAAGCACATATTTGATAATTCTGTGTCACATGTTTAAGCTTTTCATTGACGTCCAAACAATTTATCCTCATTTTTATGCACACCTACAACATCTGATGTGATTCAGTCACTTGTGATGGTATACGGAGTATTCATAACTGATTATTCATAGCCGGAGTATTCATAGCGGATGATTCATAACCAATATTATTCATCGTCTGTTTTTATAATAGTCGGAATTATTCATAGTCATCTTATTTCTTAATGCTCAAACAATTAAAATGATTATAATTTTTAAATATAAAGGGTTGGAACTTATAATAACGATCACAATAAAGGTATTAAAGCGCCCCAAAATTATACTGTTACCCTATTCTATAACCAAAATAATTTAATTAGATTTCATTAAATTTTAAATGTAAGCTAATTGTTAATTATATGAAAACTTTAATAATGTTTTATCTCTTTTAAAAAGTTTAATCTATTTGTAGATATTATACATATATGAAATTACAAATATATTTACCAATATTGTGGATTTTCTAGAGCTTTCAAATTGGACATCCTCTTTCTATTTGGAACTTTAAAAGAATTAAAAAAGATCAGAGCTTCACTGATGCAAAAATTGCTAAAATAATATCTGAAGAATTTCTAAATCCTGCAAAACAATCACGGGACAACACAGGAAATCTTTTAAGACTTGTCTCTTTATGGGAACTTGGGAAGAGACCTTCAATTGATTAAAGACATTTTGAGCATACGATTATTATGTTTATTGAATATAAATCGTGTTTTATTAGATATATGATTTTCTCTTTAATTTATTTATTTATATTTATTAATTTTTTAATGAATTATTATTATGTCAATATTTTTACAATTATATTTTAAATGGGCAATAAAATTTTATCTCTATGAATAATTTCGGCTACGAATTAAAATGCTATGAATAATACCGGCTATCAACAATACCTACTATGAATAGTCCTAGAATCAATTGTGATAACTATCTAAAAATATAGGATTTATGTTCTTGTAAGCATTCACGCATTCATCCTAGTCGAATAACTCTTACGCATAGTAGGAATTACCACAATAATGCTTCTGTAATACTAATGCATTGGTTTTTTGTACTTATATTCATGAAATCACCCATATTAGATTATACAGAAAAGAGATTCTCTCATGACGTCTATAGATGCAGGTTTGTACTATGAATTCGAAACTGTAGAATTATACACAGAGAATTTGTAACTTGAGATATGCACGTGAAAAGCAAAGTGAATGAGCTGAGCTCCGATTAAAAGATATAAAACTCAATACTTCTTATCAGCCATCCCATTAGAATTTATATAACCTCGTTTGTTCAAATCTTTTCACGTTTTTCCATGTTAATGACAGGTGAATTTGGTTTTTAAGGATCTCTTAGAACTAAAATTACAATAATATAATGATCAATAGTAAAAGCACTTGGTAAACCCTCCGCCTCACCTCGAGATCATTGAAGAAGAAATGGGAGTCTGCGAGATTGTAAATGAGTTCCTCCATGTGGACTCCTGATTGGTGAGCCTTGACCGGATCCTAAGGAATTAAAACAAAATTTGTTTAGCCTTTACACGCTCTTTAAGGAAGAAAATATGCATGTTTAAGCATTAAGGAATTCGGGATTTTACCTTCCATCTGTAGGCTGCACCTTGTGCTAATAATGTGTGAAAAACAATGATCGTCTCATCCAGGTCCCAAATAAAAACACGCTCCAAGTTATGCTCTGGATCCGGAGAAGGATTTGGCCTCCGACCCCGCCCTCCGCCTGACCTCGCTGGAAATGAATGTGTTATCAAATTACATGCTTCCATCTCCTCTTTCTCGAGTTCCTCAATTGGCACGCGTAGCGTCTTCTGAATGCAGATTCCCACTTTATGTTAATTTCCCCGTGTTAATAAATATGTACACATTTTTACCAAAAATTGTTGAAGTAGAAGAAGGTGAAAATAAATTTAAGCCATTCACAACAAGGAATGCGGACGAGGTATATAAAGATCATTGACTCTTTTTTAGCTTTGGTCCCTTACAATTCTATCTTAAGTCTGCAAGTTCAAACTTTGCAAATGAGTCTGGTGGTTTTAGCATGCAAACCACTTTCATAATTAATTTTTCAGCCAATTCAGGGGATCATTTCAATAAAGGTGCGGTTGAGTTCAACTTACAAGTTAATTAATATTCATAATATCATTGTGAATAAATGAAACAAAATGGAAATAAGTTGCCGTACCTCTTCGACTCTTCGCCTCTTTGTTCGGCGGTGATGGAGGACTCAATTCGCCTTGGTGGAACACGGGGTTTTCTAAAGAGGGGCAAATTGAGAAAATATAAGCACTTTTCTTTACCAAAAAGCAAGAAAAATTAATAGAAATGACAATTTATAAACAATCTTATAGACTAATACCAGTCATCAATAAATCAACAAATGCATTTTTCATTAATTGAATTTGTAAAAAGTTTAAAATTGTTAATCATTCATTTCATTGGTGAATTAGCATTTGGTAGAATACCTTGAATGGGATGTTGCTGATAGACGGAAGAGGCCGAAGAGGAAGTTGGATAAGAATTATAATATGCGGCGGAAGTGGCGGCCGTCGCCCCGCCCTGGAAGTAGTTTGAGGACGAGGCGGGAGCGGCGGATTGAAAGGAAGGAGGATAAGGGTACTCAGGGCCATAGGCCTGGTATGACCCATGGTATGCACCGCTCGTCGTGGCATACGAAGTCGAGGAGAAGTTTGATCCGTAGAGGTATCCGCCAGACGAACCCTTGCACTGACCCCTCGCCCCTCCTAAACATTCAATTTCAAACAAAGGGGTCTTGGAGGAGAAAAGGGCTATTGAGAGTCTCACCAGGGTAGGACTGGGAAAGGACAGCAGCAGAAGCGGCGGCGTTCTGGTAGCTCTGAGCCCCGTTGTAAAACCCAGGGCTCTGGAGATATCCCCCGGTCCCGTATCCCCCCATGCTCCTGCAGAGTGTGTTATATCTCATAATCCAGATTGTCCATTTGGATTGAGGATAAAAGGTAGATGAATGGGAGGCGGCTCAATGGTGAATGAGTGAATATCCGATTACACCTCCACGGCCCATTCAACCATCATCCCTGGTCCTCTCCTCAAAAGAATTCCACATATCCTCTTTCGGAGCATAATAGAATATTTCCTAGTCGGGCCGAGGTCGGGAGTAACGATGCTTTGCCGGCCGTCGCTCTCCCCCCGCCCGCTCAAACCCTCTCATCCTCTTATATATAAATTACGAGCTTACGCCCTAATGAGGACCGTAATAATCATGAATACACATTTTTATGTGTGTTCTGGCGAGGACCCGGGATGGCAGAGAGCAAGAGAATATGTTTGTAGTTGGAGGCTCACGTGGGGTAGAGCTGGTTGTACGGCGAAGAGAAGTCGGTTGGCTTGTCAGAAAAGGATCCAACGGAGTCGGAGTTTGAGAATGGAGACTCCCCGTTGTCCCCCTTCTCCCCCTTTATCTCACCTGGAAATGGATTTATTCGTACCTCTTCACGTCACCCCTTGTCATCACATAGTCTTGAAGTGATGAATGTGGAGAGGAGAAGAAGGAGCTTAAGTGTATTTACCTAGGAGTAACTCACCGTTGGGCGGAAGGTCAGACGAGAGTCCCATGTTGTTTCGACAGGCGTCGTGGTCGTAGAGGCCTCCCGTCCACCCTTGACCATCCGTGAGGGCGGGAGAATGCTCCGGGCTCCGATCCCTCGTCACCCTGGAATACAAATGTCAATGGGTGGTCTACCAAGGTTGGAGATGCGGAGTGGGGCGGGGAGCGGGGCAGAGTGGGACATCCTTGCTGAGGTCAATCTGTTCGGAGGGTTAGCCCATGTGGGTCCCATATGGCCTCCACATCCTACCAAGGAGGGGACCCTCCATTCCTTCCCACTTCATTTTTGAAAAACAAACGAAGGGGCTTCTTTCTCTCCAAGGGAGGATTAGGAAAGATGTTAAGGCGACTTACAGAGATTGGGGACAATCCGTGCTGCTCGGAATCTCTTCTCCTCTATGGCGCTTCACCTGTGAAGAGAGAGAAATCTCGAATTGAACTCTTAACTCTACTTCGTCCCAAACTCCATATCCACTCATAATCCCTTTTCACCTCTACGACTCAATTCCCTTATAATGTATTTCAATATAAAAATTTGGAATATTCTGCTGTTTTGAATATTTGAGAATAATAAAAAGATACAAGATCTGACTAATGAAATTTTTGAACAAGACTTTTTATCTTCTTGTACGATCTAGTTCTTGGATGAAGAGAAATGGAAAATTAATGCTCAATCCTCTCCATGATGAGAGTGAATGAGCAAGAAAGAAAAAGAATCTTATTACAAATAATAGGAGTGGGTGATTGAGAGTTGTGCGAAGGAGATTTACAAATAATAAAACTATGTGAGTTGAAATAAAGACGCGCTCAGTATTTTTAGCTCCCATTCCATCACTTCATTCAAGATAATCGTCGATGGTAGTGTGACATTTAATACGAATATTGTGTATTGAAATGGGCAAGCGGGGTCAGAGGACGAAGCAAATGACAATTGACACCTCATGTTTACTCTGCAGCCAGACGGCGATGAGCTCCGTTTTATTACTCGTGAAAAAGACAGGAAAGTAGGGCAAGAACGGAGTTAAGCTCCTTAAGCTCCCTGTTTATGCATGTAGGCACTTCATAATAATTTCCATCATCACTCGTCTCGGCCCTTCAACCTCTGTGAAGCTTTAAGAGCAATTTAACTCTCTCAAACAAGTCAATAAGATTATCCTTCCAAACTCGTAATATTTAATATTGATGTGTGAGACTGATAGGGAAATGAAAACACGCCAAGACTAAATGATCTGTGAATACCTCCATATACATTCTCCAGCGCCTCCGAATAAACACACGAATAAATCGTATTATCATTATGCAGAGTAATCCACAAAAAAGTCAAATGTGAGAGAGGCGAGCTATGTATATGTTACATGGTCTGATGCGTTCAAGATTTGAAAGTTATTAGTTGCTTACCTAAACAGGGATGATGAGATGTTTTGACTACTCCGTTTATCGGCGTTCACGTTAAAGCCTCTCTTCTCAGCCTCGTCACATCTCCCCTTTACCTCTTAAGGAAAAATGAACCGAGCTGAGAGGTTCTTTGTCCTTTATGAGGGGCCAAAGACACAACCACTTGCACACTTGTCTGGTTCCCTTCTGGTCGGAGTGGAAGGGGACCCTCAGCCTCCTAGCCTGGGACGTAAATGGGACTGTAAGGGCTGAGTGAGAGACTCCCGAGCAGACGGAGCAGGAGAAACTCTTTCCCAGACACCCTCTTTCCATGCGTCTCTCTTTCCCATCTCATCTCCCATCGCGACCACCGCCGCCGCCGCCCATGCCCCCACCTATCTGAACAATGCATCACGGGGCTCTCACGAGAAATTGCGAGAGAGATCTTTCGGAATCGATCCTTTAATCTTCACACTTCTTTCCATATAACCCCAATATGTAGAAGGAGGATTCCCAATGCAGCTCTCCACTGCACATGCATGTTTCTAATATATTCGAGAGAGCCCCGTTGGTACATGGAATCCTTTTGCTATAGCAGAGAAAGAGATCATGAATTGAGAACAAAGGGGTAAATTGAAAATATTCCTGGCGGCTGGCGGGTGGAGTATCGAATCCCCGCCTCTGCTCTGGCCGAGGGATATTTTGGAGACTATGAGGGTGATAGGCAGTTTTGTGGTGCGCATGGAGGTGGAGGCGTCATAGGCTCCTATCGCTCCCATTCCCATTCCAATCCCTCCCAAATCCGCCTCTCGGTTCTACAGTGATGAATGGGGCCGAGGGACACTCCGTTTGATCACGAGAGGTGGAAATGGAAATGGATATCCAATTGAGAAATGGGATGATGAAGTGTTCCAGTTCTCGAGAGCGAGCCTGAAGTTAACTCCTCAACTTCACCCTCACACACACCGTCCTGGCTGATTGACTTGTAGGACCCGCCCATCACTCACTCCATCCACTCATTCTTCAAAACCCCTGAATTTTCAGATCTGAGACGGAATTCCTCCTAGAGTGAAAACATGTGCCAGTTTGTGGAACTGAAGGGATTGATGGGGAGTTGAAGGCGAACTCGACCGTGGACTCTCGAGATGCATCTCACTCAAAAACGAAGGGGAAAAAAGCAGAGCAAAGGACCCCAAAAACCTCACCAACGAACCTCTGGGCGGTGGGAGAGGAAGAGCTTTTACATATTTCACATTTGAGCGACGATGTTGGAATGGTCTGGGCTCTGACGACCACTACACCACGAACGACCACCTTTAGGAGAAGATGTTGGGGACATCTGGCACTTTCCTCATTATCCCTAATTCAACCCTAACACTCCCCCGCCATTGTCTCTCTCATTAGCGGGTTGAGGGTGGAGGGGCGTCTAATGATCCTCTCCACATAGTCTGGGAATCATTCATCTCTGACTCCTCAATTAATTCGTAGACAAGATCGAACGAATTTGAGACCACGCACTGGCCGACAGGTCCACCCGTGTAATCTGACCCGGACCCTTATTTTATAGCCAATATCTTAACACCACACACAGACGCCCTTAAGGCTCTTCTTCCAAAACTCCGCCGGCCAAAGAGAATGAAAAAGTAACAAGACCTTCGGCCCATTCAATTTGATCTGTAATGAGATGTGTTGAATATGATTATGTGAATACATTTGAAACGCACTCCTCTGGAGCGTATGGCTTTTGTTCGGAAACGTAAACTTTCAAATTAACTCGTGTTGTTTAAACTAATTTAAAATCTATATGCTCCACTTAGCATTGTGATCCACAAGCGGCTTTCCCTTCATAATAGTCCGTCGTAAAAGAAATGAAAGGAAACCGATGATGCTAATTGAGAAACTCAATAAACTATAATGGCCCAAGAACCTTCCTCTTGTTTATTTACAAAAGAAGGGAATGCCAAGCTGGTTGACTTCTCCACATAATACTATAGCTAACACATTGTACTCACATCAATGACTTCATACGACGATGAATCTTTTTTTGCCCCAATAAATGGATTTATTTGACTTTCCGCCTTTCCTTCGTTCTTTCGCTTAATGACAAGAAAATTCTTCATCTATATATCTTATAATGAAAGTCATTATGGAATCTTTAAGGGATTATCTCAACTTTTATAATAACCCTTATAAATATAGTAGTGTCTTATCGTTAGTAGTAATATTATGGTATGCTCGAAATGAGTACATGTGTGTGGTTTAGTAAAGTAATAATATAATATAAGATTTGTTCGGAGTTTATTTGATGTTTGAGGATTTCCCCATCGGGTGAGGTTCGTGGGGGAAGATGCGGGTTTGAGTTGATTGAGTCAATTTGTGAGTTTGCCGTGGTGATGGGAATTAAATGGGGACTGGAGGGATCTCTGTTTGTAGAGTGCGAGAGTCCATTAGCCGTCAACAAATGTAATTACGAGGAAGGAAGAGGATCCGGCCGTTGTGAAAATTCACCATTAGGACTCACCATGGTCGAGAGCCGGAGTGTCTCTCTGGTTCCTTTCTCTTGTGGGAACCACTCTCGCCTGTCCTTTCCCTCTCCCGCGGATCCTGACGGCCTGTCAAGTTGGCCACGGTAATTACACTCTAATGAATTCCTCCTGTCCTGTCACTCCCGTCTCTCTCATCCCGTGAAAGGAGACGGGGATCTCCGCCGGTCGAGGTCAGAGGCTCAAGAGGAATTCGCTAATAAAAGGCCTGGGCTCCTTTGGGTTCCCCCGTTCGTTTCGAGTTGGTTCTGAGCGGAAGGAGATTATGTATGGGATGCTTATGAATTCAAGGAGTGCGAGTGACAACGGTCGTTGATGGAGCGATAGAGAAGTTGAAAATCAGGTTGAAATTTTTCCACGAGGACGGAGATTTATGGAGAGGGTGAAGAGAGTGGTGGTGGTGTTTGTACCTGGACAGCCTCTCCTCCTCGTCTCGAATGAGAATCATTTCTTTCTCCGCCGTGCTCCGTATTAATAAAGTGGAATGAGAGGAATGTGAGGTGGACAAATTGCAGGAGGAGGAAAACCCCGGCCTATAAATACTCCCTATCAGATCTCGTAGGTGACAATGTCTCTGACAACCTGATTTCCCTGAAGGAAGAAGGCCCCCTCCTGCCTCACCTTATTTATCGGCTCCTCCTATCTCTTCGCATCTCCCTCCCTCCCCAAATGACTTCATTTTCCCACTTCGGGAGCAGAGCTAATTAATATTAATTCACCCCCCTGATACTCATAAATTCCGCCCAGCCTGGCTAATTAATCCTAGAGGGAATTATAAAACTTTTTCCACTCTTGGCTCTCGTGGGCGAGGAGGAGCGAGAGATGAAGAGATAAATTATAAAAGTGTGGGCCCATGAAGGGCCAGAATATCGAGTCCACGATGAGACGACCACTCACGGTCCCCCTTGCCCAAATTGTGAGCAGGGGTTTTAGGGAGGTCCCGAGTGGGAGATGGTCGCGATAGTCGTCCCGGGTGGACAATAATTAATATGGGCTCGTCGAGGAGCGGGGGGCTGTCAGCGTAGTTTATGCAGAACGAGGCGAGCTGAGGATTTACAGCCGCCACCACGGAGGATTATTAATGACCTCCACTCACCATCATCACCCGTCCTCCTCTCGTCCCATCCATCCACTTCAGACCATCCGCCCCTACTCCCTCGACCATCTTTGATATCAAACACGACGCATCGAGGACGACCAGACATTCCTGGCCCTCACACCTTATTCATTCTCGCCAATTCCCAGGAACCCTTTACTACCTCATTCCTCCATTCCTCTATTATATTCTCCTATAATATATCTCTTTCCCTGGGATCCTCAATTCATGAACCCACACATCATCCTTCTGCCCCGTCATACCCTCCCTGATTCAAAGGATGAACCCATCCGACCCATCATTTATCCAAACCGCATAACTCCATCAGAGCCCTTTAAACCCTTTACGTCCAAATCCAACTTTCCATATTTTCCTGATGAATTTAACCCTTTATATAAAGTCACGTATCAAAAGTACTTTTATCGTTTTATCACTCGGCGTTCTCAACCCTTTCCCATTCCGCTTTCCTCTTTTCCCCTTTAAATCACTTAAAACTCGGCTCACTTGGAAGATGAATTGAAGAATCAAAATCCTTTCCAATCGTTCTTAACCCTTCTCTTATAAATTGATTGATATTTTTTCTTATTTCAACCCTTTATATAAGGTTGGATCAGAATTAAATTGCGACTCTTCTTTACCCTTTCATATAAAATGATAGATTTATTTTTTCCAATTCCCATCATCCCTTGAGATTCAGCCCTTTTTATAAATAAATCTAAGATTCAATTTGATGCTCGAAACTTGACTCAATCGACCTTAAAAATAAAGTTTCCCACAACTTTACAATGCAACCTAATTGAAGTTGAATCTTGCTTTTTTAGAAAAATCCTAGAAAATCGATAAACTTTTTTAACCACGGACTCTTTGAAGTCTTGTGCTTATTCTTTACCTGAAAGGGTGAAGTATGAAATAAAATATTCTAGAAAGTCATTTCGACTTCTCGGGATCATATTCATTTCACTTATCGATTTTGGTTTTAAAGAAAATTCTCCTTTTCAAACTCTTTAATTTAGTATTTATCTCTGTATCTTTAAACTGTCTCAGTCTTTTAATGCTGTATAGAATTTGTAAATAGATATGTGTTTAATGATAACTTGGTCTATAATTTAATTATAGTTACATGTATATTGATAATCTTGAGGATTGGCGTTAGCTGTATCTTTAATTGGTTTTTAGTAATATGATGTCATCATAAGTACCAATTAAAAATTATAAATAGAAAAACCGAATAATGTAATGCATATAAAATATTAGCCTCCGCTATCCGCAACAGATAACGGTATAAAATAATAGTTAAATTTTAATAGTCTAATAACATATTGTTTTTCTCCTATCACTCGATAAAGATAGAATTGACAAGATAGAAAGCGAAGAATCGTTGGATGAAAAAAGTGATCAATCGGTACGTTGTGAGATTGGTAGTTTTTAACCCTTCCGAAAAAGCGTCTAACAAAGGGTAGAATGAAAGATGATCTTTTATCGAAGGGTCGAAGCCCTTCCGCTTAAAAGCCTCTCTCAATTGAATTAACTTTGACTCTTTCCTGAAGTCTCATAATCTGCGTGGTTAAGTGGATGAGGAATGGACCGATTTTCAGAACCATTTGAGACTCACATAAATCTTCTCCCGCTCGGTGTGATGAGGAATGGGACGGGGAGAGAAGGAAGACATTCTGCTGTGACTTCCCCGTCTCCGTTGCTCCCACTCCCATCAACTCTCTTGGCAGAAGAAAAACAAAGGCCCGGACCGGAGGAAGATCAACTCGAGTGAGTCGAAGGCAGCTGGGAGGACAAAGCGAAGTGAGTAATGGAACCGCGAACAATGCTCAGACTCTAAACTTAGATTCTTAACTCATCAGCCCAAATCATCACTATGAGCCCCACTACAAATATTTTCAAATCGTCTCTTACATCTCAAGCTCATGTCTGAGCTTTGCAAATATTCGATACACACTATGAAGATTGCTCATAACTCTCCTTCAGCTCATCGGAAAACAGACGGACCGAATGTGATGTATGATTTTCATAAAACACAATTCTGCTTCAACACATCAACACAAAGTTGCAAATGTGCAATGTTCTCGGAATTTGCATATGGTGGGTAATCCAATCCCATTCCACAGCTCCTACTACGTATAATAATCACAAGGATCATGGAAGGTTCGAGGGATGTTTTTGAACTCGAATGTTTTCGAGACTCTCTCGACTCTAATATGCTAAGCGTGGGCAAATGAGCTCTTTTGCGCTCCAGCCAATATGAATAAAGATGAGAAAATGAGTTTTAAATTCTGAGTTGACAATGTTTCATTTGTTAAGATATGAAACAATTAGAGGCGGGCGGGAGACGTTTGACGTCTCAATTACAAGCGGGACTCATCATTAAGAAATCCCCTTTCTCGCAACGTAGGGAAATGAGGGAAGGCGGAAACCCGAGGAGGCTCATAAAGATTATGATATTATTAATAGGCTCCTCTCAACGAGGCAGGAACATCGTTTGGAATTCCGTTCAGCCCCACTCGCATTTATCAATTAGATTTACTCCTTACAGCACTCAGAGTGAAACCGAATCCAGGCCGTTCGGAATGGAATAATGATTCCCCCCACGACTCCACCCGCCTCCGACTTGTCACTAAGAATCTCTCGCTAGGTCTTTCTCTCGCAGTTCGGAAAATCCGCTCCAACTCATCAGCCCTTCCATCTAACACAATGAACTTAATGGTCGATGGATGCGAAGGATAATGGAGATTGGGGCGGGCACGTTGGCCTGGAGATCCTAGATCAATACTTCTAGAGCGACGGCATGAAAAGTGAAACCTCTGGATAATGCCGAGAGGAATCAACAGTTTCAATGCGAATTATATGGGGGAGATAGATAGTTTGCTCTCTCGAGAATACTCGGGAGACTCGCCAGGTAAAGAGAGGAAGTTTAATAAAATCATTCACAAGGGAAGTTATTCACGAGGGGAGCATAATTGAGATAGCTGGAATAGCAAATTGGATAAACTAGGGGATTTCCTCGTTTATTCAAGAGAACCAGGGAGTTCGGTCCTTTCAATTTACGAATTTTCCCCTTCCTCATTTCCAGAATCTCCCAGGTCTCGGAAGTCCGCTATGCCCGCAATGTACATAGACTCATCTCGGCTTGACGTGAATGAAGAGAGAAACAATAATGAGATAGAAAAGCGGTCTAATGAATTGAATGCAAACTGTCTCTTTCCTTAGGCTTCGCCTCATCCCTCCCTGGAACACCTGGCCCTTAAAAATGCAAAGATTCTCATCCCCTGTCCCACCAACTTCCCATATATACATCAAGTACAAACCATACAAGTGACTGCTCACGAGAGAGACAAGGGAAACGAGATTTAATTAAGAATGTGAGCGAGGGATGCCATGAACTCCCTCATTAATTGAAAGAAGAGAGAAGGGGGACCTTTAATTTGTCAGAGAGATGTTGGACAAGGGATTTAACTCCCAGTTAAGAGGCTGTGAGACAGGAGTTGGGAATGCAGGCCGGCGGGACTTGCTAGAGATTGGAATCAGGAGCCCTGTTCAGGCCGTAATGGGCCTATTACCCTCCAAGGGAGCCTTTTCACCCCTCCGAGGGCCCCTTTTACCTCGGCCACTTTCAGCTCACAGGATGGACAATTGGCCCTCCAAATATTGACTCATCGAGAGGGCCCTTCACCCCAGAGAGTAAATCACGGGAACCTGGTTCGCCCATTATTAAGCCTCCCAACCACTCATTTATTCTCCCTCACTCCCTCGGACATTCATAAACACATTATCATACCCCACTACTTCCACACACCAAGGACCCTTAATATTTATGAGTTATAAGGACCTACCCCGACACAATGGGCCCAAATACACTTCTTCAATGAATCCTTCCAGGAGAGAATGGACGTGTTGAAGTTTCTCAAGGGTCCTTACGGCCCAACTCATAATATGCCCCTTCTTCGTCTCTTTCTTAATACGTTTATATCCGCCACCAAACACACACACATGGTTATGTACATTCGTCAGAAAGAGCTTTATGAATGTATGAGGAATTGTGGAGTAAGGGAGACAGGAGCGAAGAAAAAGGGTCTTTAACGTCGCCTTCACTTCATTTTCATTTCACTTCAACTCACTTTTGCTTCTCTTCATTCTGCTCCATTTGGGCAAGGAGGTTTACTTAGCGGAACACTTATCTCATTCTGAACGAACAAATAAACAAAAGACTTCCTCCGGACAAAGAGCCAGCTGGGCTCAACGTCTCTCAAATCATCATCATCGAGCTCTTGATCAAATAATAATCCTACCACACGGCCAGACTCATTATTTCATCAGGCCCATTATCTCGTCCACGCTCCGACCATTAATTTCTCTAGATCTCACCAACGGCCGTCCCTCTCCCCTCCTTCACCCTCCTCTTATTCGACCTTTCACTAATAATCACTCAAGAGGGGTGGCTTTCACGAGCACACACATTCTAAGATAGTTCTTTATGACTATCATAATGAACCATCCTTCATGCATTCGCTTTGTGATTGAAACCAAAGGGGAATTTACATAGCTAATTACAAAAGACAATGGGCAGAATTAGGGTTTTTTTTAAATCAATTTTGGTTCATTCGATAACGAGTGTTTAATTGTAATCAGATTTAGTCTTTGGTGATGAAGACGAATGAAGATGGTTTTGCGAACTTGTAGTTAATTTGACTTTCACCATTGGAGGTATATAGCAGTGGAGGGTCATGACTCTCATGAGTGGTAGTGGAAATTTTAACCGGGGCTATTGGGTGTCAAAATAGAAGATCTCTTGTCTGAGCTTAAGTATCTTAAACGAGGAAAAAAGATATAGAATGTATGTCATGTGTGAAAAGGAGTATATTATGTATTGATGGACGCATAATGAGCTTCTTCCTCATTGTGAACATTAGGAGCCTAACTAACAATAAGTCCTATGTAAATATCATATTAATTATCACAAACTAAATGTCAAAGATAGCTGACCTGGTAAAATGGTTGTGCTTGAGAATACGAGACATGGTAGAGCATCTTCGGTCTTGATTAAGAAGATTATCTATTCATCCAGAGTGCCAGGAGGGTTAAGCGGGTATTCTCGAGGGTTGAGAATCCGAAATCGGTGATGTGTCCATCGAGTCTCCCGGGTTGTGAATGGATCCAAGGTTTGTTGTTCCTTTCCCCGACAGAGCCGCCTTCGGACTGAACGAGAGTGGTTCAGGTAGGCCAGTCATCTCCCAGTGTTCCCCGCCCCCCATGAGGCAGTGTTCCTGGTCAAGACTCCCATCCACCTCCTCGTAATGATCCACTTAGGAATAGAGTAATATTGAATAATATTCGAACCTCGTCCACGGTAGGCTGCGTCCCATAGCGAGGTAACTCAATGAGCGTTATTCCCTCCCAACGTGTAATTCGATCTCTTTTCCTCTGGTCGACGATGTCGGACGAGTGGGTGTGTTTGGAGAAAAATACATCTCATCCATCCATCGATCACGAGAGAGGAAAAATAAGAATTATTACTCCGTGGACGTGAAGGGGAAGATAAAAACAGAGGGAGAGGAAAATTAAATAACTCCGCTTTTTACCCGATATCCTTCACGTGTAAATTCCTCTCGTCACCCGATCTAAAAGGGTGAGAATACAGGGGAATATTTCCGGTCTGGTGACTTGAACATCCACCGCCTTATCCGCCTTGGATCTACCGAGGTGAAGAGTTTACCTTTGACTAATCTAATTAATCCGATGGTGGCCCTTCCTTATCAACTGATTATAATTGGAGCTGATGGGACCGCCGCTGGAGCCAAGGGACCGGAAAGTACACACCTTTCGGTCGCGTGTGTACTTGGAGGGCTAAGGGTTCTCCTTGGCCTTTTCCCCACTCGAACATGTAGCTACATGGGTTCAGGATTCGAGTCCATTTACTTATTTACAAGTTAGTTAATCACAATTCGTTAGGAATATCCTGTGAAATCCGATCATGTGCAATGTGCAATGAATGGAAACAAGCATTTACGACAGCTCTCTCAAAACTTAGAATAACATTTATTCCTTTCTTTTAAACTCAACCAAATGCACTTAGCAACATCTATTTATTAGTAGAATGTTCTCGTTGTTTCTCATACATATTGTAGCTAGCTGTAATTGCTGAAGCCCAAAGATTTAATATTTGTCGCTTTAAACCTTTTAAAAACGATGTTTTGTAAACCATAGTCAAAGTTTGACAAACATTTCCTTTTAACTAAAGGTTAATGTAAATGCTTGAGCCTAGTAATCATAATGTGAAAATGATGTTTTAGTAGAGCAATCCCAATTAACTTTTAAATAAAAGTAAAATGTTGAAAAAAGTAAATGTGTTGAGTTCATAGTTGACGTTGGGGAAGTACAGTGGGACATTCACATCTTGCAATCTTCAAAAGCCGTGTGTGTTCTCTTGATGAATGTTTTGTCGAGAACTGGAGGGTTTAAAATGTCCTTTCATCGCGATAGCAGAGAGAGAGATTGGGGTGAGGCGGGCGTTTTTATTGACTTCGTTTTTCAATTAATTACCCCCGTGGAAGTGGATCCCGAGAGATTACTCGAATCCCACTCTCATTTAGCTCAGTCGGGTCCACAAAGGAAGAGACTCCACAAAGACGTTTTCCTTCTCAAAGAGTCCTCGAGAGTTTACTTTGGGGCCGAATAAATAAAGTGAAGAGGGAGGGATAGGAATTCGGGCGACAATGAGATTTCCCTCGAGTGGAGATCCGATTACATGATTTAATTTTGGGAGACAAACACTTCCCCTCTCCGCGGTAAGGGAGTCTCGAGAGGAAGATGGAGGCAACAAGACCGAAATCCTCCTTTTAAGCTCCGATCGATAATAAGAGTCTAAAGAATTTCTCCCTACCTTCCAACCTTCTCCAAGGGCCCCACCATAATCTGGTCCCCATGTGTCTTCTTAACCTTTCCTCTTTCACGCCATTCCTCGCTGGTTCTTCACATAACATAAACATAATCAAATTATCATACTTGTACAATCATAGTTCAAGAAATTCTTCCTATTTTTTTAACGCTAAACCCTCGACTATCCAAAAGACTATTAACAGTAGTTCATGTTAAAGCGGAGCCACATCCAATTTCGGAACACTCTTTCATAACATACAACTAAATTACCGTTTTTACATGCATTATTATAATATTTAAATAATAAATTCATCTTTATTTAAGCCTAAATTCATTTACTTTATACATAATGAATGACGATTTGACGACGTCTCTGACGTCTTTCAACGTAAATAATTGCAGCCTGTAATATATGAGAATGCTTATTAAGTTTGTACACATTATATATTTTATGATATTTCTTAGGTAGTGATGTCAGTATGTCAGTGAACTAATTATTCTACATTTTATGGTTTAATAAGGTAATAAAATCCTTCTAGAGTTATATAATAATAAATCATGTTTCATATTTGAATTATTTTTATTCTGAATTTACATAATTTTGGAATTATGAAAGGTCTACATATTCAATGTGGTAAAATTATAGTAGTATAAGATACTCGAGTTAAAATTAAAGATCAATCATAGTTTTTTAAAAATAAAGAATGAATTGAAGAATGAAGAAGACTTTCCAAAGACGAAGAATGAATGAACGGTGAAAATGACATATTATAAGAGCGAGAGAAAATTAACAGGTATTACAAAGTATTTAAATAATATAGTAAGAGAAAGGATATCTTCAAATTAACTTGACATTTTGTAAAGGTTTAATACATTTTAAAGTAGCATTTTATATTTGTATTCTTAAAGAGCAAAATAAAGATGGCTTAAGTATAGATAATTAAATTACAGTTAGCTATTTGTATTATTTTTGATATTTAGAGCTCAATTATCTCTTATCAAATACATTAGAGAAAAGATGAATTTGATCTTTGCTTCGCAATTAGTAGATGTTTCGGAGGCGGAAGAATGAATCCAGATCGCGGGCTCAATTCTGGAACTGGTGAGTTTGAATCGAGCGTGAACGAGAAGTTCTGAAGAATGCCAACAAAAAATAGAAAGTATTCCGTCGCAGCCAGCGCTTCTCCGGGACATGATCTCTTCCCAATAAAGAAAGGAATCAAATGATCATCCTTCTTGAACACGCCATTCATAATGAATCTCTCAGGTCTAAAGTTCTCTGGGTCTCCCCAATGTTCCGGGTCGTGATGCACACCGTAGAGATTCCCCATTAGGACGGTCCTCTTTGGAATGATATATCCGTTGAAGTGAACGTCTTCAAGAGCCGAGTGCATAAGCCCAAGAGGCACCATTGATGATTTCCTCAACACTTCGCACATTGTTGCTTCTGAGTATGGCATTCTTCCATTGTTCCGGTAAAGAAAAAATGACACCAGAGTTTAATACTCATATTGTCTTCATATGTCACTCTATCTATTTATTCATCTTGAATTAATGAGACTTGCTCATGAAAAGTCAGAGCGAGAATAATTACACAAAATGTGTAACAATGTGAATAAAAGAATAAACTTTAAATAAAGATTTTGTCTTGCTATACAAAATGGGCATTAACATAAAGGTCGATCTTGAGTAAATCCACAATTCCTTAAAACATGCATAATACGCAAACAAGATGCATGGAGCATGAATGTGAATATCATTTACCTAAATAAGTAAATTCATGCATGGATTAGGTTACCTTGCCCTGTCTTCAAGAGTCGGAAGTCGTTTCCCAATTACTTCATCAATTTCTGCTAGGACTTTCTCTTGGACCTTGGGGTAATAAGCAAGATAGAGGAAGCTCCATCCGAGAGTCGAACTCAACGTGTCCGATCCGGCGAAGAATAAATCAAGGAGCGTATAGTGAAGATTTCTCACTGAATCATCATAATAAACAAATATTTGACATTGTCAGCCAAGTATCAAGCATGTAGGATGATAATTAATTAATGAGTATTTTTAGGTAAGAAACATACTTCCAATTTCCTTATAAAACATTGAAGTTGGGTCTGCTGTGGAATAACTTTTGGCCAGCCAAGCATCAATAAAATCCCTCGTGTGGTCCGGGGAATATGTTTTTACATGCTTGTCAATGATATCCCTTGCTAGTTTTTCAGGAGCTCCCAAATATTCCAATCCTTTTGAATAGCCAGTCATAACTGGTGCCAATTTGGCAAGCCAAGGAAGAAATGCAGCAATTCCCAAAATATTCTGATCAGCAATTCCCCTATAAAAGTTACGCGTGTACATAAAGTTAATTCATATATTTTTTTAATGAAAATGTCGGTAGTCCGTTGACTTTACATTATTCAAATTGCAAAACATTTAAATTAGTCTTTTGGTGTTAAAAATGACTTACTCCGCGAGAACTTCATTCACATGTCTTTTTTCAGGATCTTCAATGTCAAATTTCTCACTTGTTAGTAGGAGCCATAAACCGTTAATGATGGCAAGCTCAACCAGAGGCTTCATATACAGCGGTTGTCCAGTATTTCTCCTGTCATTTAATAATGGGAGTTGGGGAATTAACACGTTGTTTATCTTTTTAATGGTCCTTACTTGAGGAAATGGCACATGTCAATGACTTGTTCTTGGATGAGACCCTCCATGGAACGTTTTCCAAATCCCATGTCTCGAAGGCATTTTAAAGTGAATCTCTTCACTTCAACCCAATCTTTACCCTCCAGGAGCCCCAATCCTTAAATGGAAATATGAACTTTATTATTTTTAATTTCGTTGAAAATTCAACAAGAACCATAAACTCCCCGAGGCTCGAAAAGTTCCAATTGATTTCTCCCCTGAAATGCATCAATTTTCATAGCTTCTTTGATGCTTTCGTAGTCGTTGAGGAAAACAACTCTGAAAAACAAATTGATTTTAATGTTTACATTATTTTATTTTCAAAATCCTTACTGTGACTTTCCAAGTTTGAGTTTGAAAATATTCCCATATTTTTTCGCCATTCTTGTAATTGTGAGACTTGGAACTTTTCCGAGAAATGGAAGATATCCAACTATTGGCAAGCAAAATGGTCCTAGAATATTCCAAGAGTTAGTAATGTTTGGCGATTTGCATATTTCAATATTGACATGCAAATATTAAAATTATTAGAAGTTATGAGTAATGATAAATCCTTCTATTTACCTGGTGGAAGATTTCCTTTCGGTTTCTTAGATTTATTCAAGTGAAAGTAATAGATCGCGAGGCAGAATAAAAGAAATACTTCAAAGTACATTATTTCTCACAATTTAATATCAGAAAATAAATGATGAGTTGAAGGTAAAGGTACAGTTTCAAGATTTCTTGAGCTCATTCAAAGACAAGCGAATGAGCTGAAGAGTGGGAACGAATTGGATGGATCTTTGTTTCCTCTCGCTGGTCTTCCTAATTTCATCAAGGAAGAAGGGATGCAATCTTTTTTCATCCACGTCTCCTTAAGATTTATCTTTATAATGATATGCCGTTCTTCATCTATAGGAGTAAATGATTAGACTCATGATAAGTGTGTCATATCTTCATCATCTTAATCCGTCATCCTTCTGTGGCCACCAAAGCCCTCATAGGACGACCATGGGTGGCTTCACATATTCTACTCTGCACATTACACATGTCCTTATCATGTTAACACAAGAGCAACAAACAATTGAATTGTCCTTTAAAAACTTATTGAGATTCGAGTGAACTTCAATTAAATTATTCTTAAAATTATCATAATATTGCATTATTGTAAATGCATCCATGAACTTGTATTTATTTGTTTTAAAAATTGTTTTACGCTTGCATAACTCAAGGGGTTGAAGTTAAATACTTAAGGATAATTCCATCAATTATTTTAAAAGAATATTTCATCATTGTGCTAAACGACTCAATTTACTTTAAGAAATTAAAATTGATATGTTTAGAAGCTCACATGGAAGAGGTCAAAGAAATGTTAATAAAATTAAAGTGTTTAGTTTCAGTAAACACTCCCTGTAATATCTCCTTTCATTTTTACCTATTTTCATCCTTTGAAAATGGAGCTGATCACGATCCTTTAATGTGAAGTACAATGTTTTTCAGTTTGTGACACAATTTAAAAATATCATATTTCAATGGGCAATTTCAATCAGTTTATAAATATATTAAATATAATAAAAGATAATTGTAATTTCTTGCATATTTACAAGTAAGTATAAAAGTAGTAGGTACGACGAATAAAAAATGTATAAAAATATTATGGAAGTATGCGATCAAATGAAAAAAACAGGCATTGAATTAGTATACTAATGAATTTTATTTCGTTGAATAAAATCTAACTAAATATACCTAATTATCTATGTTTTACATGTATTTTCATATTATTTATATTAATAAATCATTTCTATTTCGCAAATTAATAACTATATGAGTAAACCATGAAAAACGTTTATTCAAGGTACAATAGGTTAAATACAAAAAGGGAGACATGCATGCATATATGCATTAAATTAAAACAGTTATAATATTTGCCACTTCAATATAACAAAACGTATAATTAATTAATTAATTAATTTAATCTATTTATTTTTATAAGGTACTATATATACTTTAACATAGAATCTATGCAATTTTATTAAAGTAAAATTATTTTTTTTAGAAAGTTAGACTTAAAATTATCTTTAAATTTATTTATTTTTTAATATAATTAAATAAAAGATAGAGAGGATAATACTGTGTGAGTTATTACAAAGCTATAATAGAAAAACGCTTTCATTATTTAGATATATTCGTTATTTATAGAAATAATCATTAATCTCTCGCAAATTAATAGTAATATAATATAGATTATGTATTGGTTTGTTATATTAAACTTATTAACAAATGTGATTGGCCCTCAATTTTTAATCAAATTTTTATAAAGCACGAAGCAAATTCAGCAAATCTTATCAACTTGAAAACTATCATTTTTAAATGTAGGTACTTAAATACATCTACTACACATGAATATTCAAGTCTTTATTCACACTTACATTAAGCCGCATGCATACCTTAATATATAAGAATATGCATATCGCTCTTATACATACATATACATAAATATAACAACTTCACATTGAAAGTATATTTTTTATAATATTTAAGGTTTAAGGCTTATTTTTGGTGTTCTTGATAGATTGATGAGATTGTAAACAGCGAGAGTAATTTTTTTCCTTGTTCTTATCTTTACTACTAAAAAGGGCCAGAATGAGAGAATTAAAATAAAGATAAACATATTCGATAAGAGATTCACTTTTTACTGTATTTGAAGAAAGTTAAGTGCTACGCAGAACGGAGAGGATGTATAAAAATTAATCTATTCTCATTAAAAGGATTTTGCACGGCGATGAGCTCCGGCAATAAATTGTAATATTTGAGTTTTATATTTATTTTTAAACAAGATCAGGAAGTCTTTTGTGCGCAATGAGAAGGTGT
>VJMY01000371.1:0-76639 GCA_009869795.1 Neelides sp. FZ-2019 | reverse complement strand
ATTTTACCACTCCCTGTTTTAAAGTAAATAATAAATATATTTTTTTATATTTCAATTTAGATTGTGTTCAACCTTACGAAATATTTAAGTCTTGACACAATGAAAAACTGTCGACTCGTTTCTAAAACCTTCAATTGGCAAATTACTTCATCAGGGGAATTCCTAGCAAAAGCTCGCCTTTCGTTTAATAATCATTTCCTCCATAATTATGTAACCGATGAATCTCTGAGGCATCTCAAGATAGAATTGCAAAAGACACAATGGAGAAATTTGTGATCCTAACGTTTGTTTGAACCAGCCTTTTCAACCAGCCAAAGTAGGCCCTAAAAAGCAGGTTATGTAAACAACATTCGTCAAATGGCCAAAAAAAAGCTCTTCCCGTGCTCCGCTGATAATATAAATCGAGTAGGTAATTCTAGGGGTGCTTGTGCTTCTTGTATGCGGGGGAGACTTTATATGGAAAATACAATACGACTACAAAATTAGATTTTGCTATTATTTATTAGTGTTTTGTCTTAGGTAGGGATTAGTCTTCAATCGTAAATTAGGTATTAGGTAATTAATATGTAATAACTTAGATCGTAATTTTCATCTTTGAATGCCCAATAAATAGAGTATTATTGTTTAGTTATAAATATTTTATACTGAAGGGCTTTAGCAATATGACATGATTAGCCGTAATGCCAATCAATGTCAAAAACTCCTGTGTTCAAATCTTCTCCGAGAGCTTGAAAGGCGGCTCTTGAAAGGTCGATGTTATTCGTTCCACAAGAAACACATTGATCTTCGATTCTCACTACTGCCGAGTGTCCATTTCGTCTATTGACCAACGTCGCGGTTCTTCCACAAATGGGATCGTTATTCGTATTCGCACTTGACCAGTAGGGGACGCCAACTGCGGCTACCATGTCGCCATTACTGAATAAATTTCCACAGGCCGACATGCCAGAATCAAAATACGTAGCCTTTCCACTTACTGGAATTAATAAAAGTGTCATGTATTAACGTTAGTGTTGTTTAAAAAAATACATCGTTTAATTATTTTTTATATAAAATGATTGAAATTAGATTATTTCTAGTTTTATAAAATGTGTAGTTACTGGCATTGGAACTTGATGCAAAAGACAAGATGGCGAGGCTCAAAAGACAAAATACAAGTGAATTCATTTTTTTTAATTTGAATTTTTTTGAAGAGAATTCAAAGATTTTTTTAACTTTCTAGTTATTGATTGACTGTTATGCATTACTGACTTTTTTAGCGTCTTATATATACCAATATCCAATTGAAAGGATCGTATACAATTAGATAAGAATGAATCTCCTGATCTTAATTCTATTGTTTTTTACACTAATCTCGTTTCTCTTGCGTAATTAGTTTGAACATCTGAATCTCAGGTCAAAAATCGCTAAAGGGTTCATTACTGCGTTAATTAACTTTTGTTGTGGTTTCCCTCACGAAAAAACTATGTTGTATTTCTCAATGGGACACTCAACGTGAGTTAATTGCGTCCAAATTTTTCCACGTTGATAAAATATTCGACGTAAAAAGTAAATTGACAAAACCTCATTAATCCTCTTCAAGGTTAAGAGTTTAAATTGATGATTAGAAATAATTGCGAGATTATTACAAATTGTCAATTATGGACGATAAGGAGCGGTTTTAAAGTTTCCATCAATGAAAATCGGGATTTAATGTAAAAAAGAAATTTTCCGATACTCTTGCCATTAGATTGTTATAAGTCTTTTTTGTGATTTCATGTTTTTTTAAAGATTCATGACATTTCAATATTATTAAACCTTATTATCCCAAAGTTCTTCCTTCAAAGTTCTTCTAATATCTGAATTATAACATTTATTTATACGTTATAATTTTTATATACCTACAATTAAAATGCAAAAATTGTTTTTGCTAAAAAAAATGTTCAGCTCATTCAATGGCATGAAAAGCATATAGATATAATTAATTAAGTATAATTATGATATGAATGACTAACCTAAAGTTAATATACGAAAATTTTGAAAAGGACATCTGAATATTTGTTAACGAATTTAACATACCTATTCGATTTGATTCTTCTCCACAACTTTCTTGTTTCTGATTAAAAATGCATGGATGAATAAAAAAGAGTAAATTGTTATTATATAATTAAAAATTTTGCCACCAATGCAATGGGACTACATCTTATTTGTAAATTACGCCTTAATGAAGCCAATGGTCCTTTCAAAAGATCTAAATCCATCTGGACAGTATGTTCATAATAGGCAAATACATTATTTGAAGTGATGTCCTGAAGAATCATATTTTCACACAAGAGCTTCAAATCATCAACTTCTTATTTCATAGTCAACTTGTGGAGTTCAGCGTAGATGCCTTGGATCTCCGGATTGATCTTCTCTGTGTAAATGAAGCGGAGAAGCTCCTCATTGGCTGCGGAGGATCCGTCGATCAAAATCTCATTCGAGACAACGTTATTCCCATTCTCATCTCCCCCATTGGACTCCCTTTTCATTTTGTCAAACATCTTGGACATGGCAAGACTTTTGCCTTTATTCATTCAAACCATAAAATTACAATATAACACCTACTGTAATTAAATACTATAAGAACGACTTTTAATAAGTATGGGTTTTTATAGATACTTATCACAAGTTGATTAACTTTATGATATACAATATTATGAAAAATAAGAGAGTGATTTGATCATTTTAGTTATTTTAGGTTCTTTACTTCGAAGTATCATTTTGTGAGCTGAAAATAATTTTTCTTCTGATTTTAAAAACACATCCGAGTGTTGAGAAAGAGTTGCTTGACTTTCACATATCCTGGATATTTATTCATTGTACATTTCCTCGCATCCTTTGTATTCCCCTTTTAAATTAAATATTTAGCTCAATCAGTTTTTTTACTAATTCACTACGTTTAAAGGATTGAGTAGTTTGAATTGGATTCAAATGTTTAACAATAAGAGAAAGTTTACATTTTAAGCTATATAATGAATTATTTTCCTTCCATCAGTAGTAGATTGAGAACGAGAACGGGCAATTTCATTTTCAATTTTGTTCGAATCTGACATTTTCTTGTCAAAAATGACCCTGACATTTTTGCTGGAATATTCCTTCAACACTTTACTTCTTTTGAGTTTTGGAATTTCATACATGTTTACACTCTGCTGTCCACGTGTCCACTTAATTGTTCATTCATCTAATGTTAAATAAGTTACAAAATTATCTTATTTAATTAGTGACGCAAATTAATTTCTTAATCTCTAGCTTTAAGGGGGGAGTTGTTTTCTCATTTTGCTAAGTGATAAATTTAATTAATATTAATTTATTTTGAAATTTGAAATGCACCACAGGATAGTATCAAAAATACAATAGTAAAAGATAGTAAAAGACAATGGGGATCTAATCACGCTTGCGATTGGGAAGTCTGCCGAGTAACGACTCACGCTCTTGCAAATTTAGTCGTCAACGTGTCCTACTCTGCTGACAATGGCGACCAAGGATCATCGGCGAGTTGGAAGAATTTCATCCGACACCACACGAGTCTCCACAATTGTTTCACCCAAATGAATGGACGAACAAGTCTTTCGACCTCAACCACACGCCAACGATGACGAACATCAACAATAACAACAACAAATTCAATTTTCGTCCCCCCCCGGTGGGATAGTATTAGAAAATTGAAAAAAGAAAATGAGGGGAAAGGAGAATGAGAGCAGAGAGAATGAATATAATTATATTTAATGAATATTTGAATATAACTTTAAATATAGTTATCGAAACCAGTATAATAGACAGCATTAAGAAGAAATCATTTTAGCACCAATAAGAAAAGAGTGGTTTGATCTCTTGTTAGTTGAGAAAAACCTTTGAAATCCAATATTTAATGCATTCAAATGGGAATTTGTAGGAACCTCTCATTCGCTTTATCCTCAACCTAAGAAAAATAATGTATGTTTAATATATATTATTATGGTTCGCTAAATAATAAAAATACAATATGAAGCCTATTAAGAAATGTTGGAAAGTGTAAATACTTATATTTATTTTGTCAACAACATCAATATCAATAGTTTATATAAAAAATATATAATTAAATACATATCGAGTAATAATTTAACAATCTATAAATTATAAATATAAAAAAAAGTATATATTAATTATTTGCAAACTTTAAGTAGCATTTCATAAAAGCTTACCGTTTGTTCACACTTCAATTATTAATAAGCTTAATTTATTCATCTTAAAGTTAATTGTTAAATGAAGCATTAAAAATTATATTTTTAAGGAATTTTACAAGCATTTGAGAAGCTTCAATTCGATTATTCACTTTAAAAATTCCATTATTAATCGTATGAAAGCCATCGCTTGCCGGATCACGGCAAATGTCAAGAAAATAAGTTAAATGATTGTTAAACTCTTCAGGAATCGTATGAAGAAATCCGTCAGGAAATTCTTGAGTTACACTTTCTTTTGATAATATGACCTAAGAAAATCATGAACAAATATCAAACAATTCGAAAGAAAAGTTTAAAAAACTTTATAAAATCTCAAATCTGGTAAGTAAATGTTGAAATTATTAAGAATGAAAATAATTCATAAAGAGAGACAATTTACTACTCCTCACCGAACATATAGCGAAATAATTGTGGTCACTTTTGTGATATTTGCAAAGGTCGTCACTTGAGAAGGCGAAACATTGTTTTCTCCTATCATTGCATGAAGTTGTAGAAGACACGTGAAGGATTTGATTTTCTAGAGAAATTAAATTAAACCTACTGATTAACTTAAAATTAAAGGTTTATAAAGTAATTTATACTAATATGAAATAGAATTACTTAAATAATTGAGATTTCTCTATCATCGTCTACCTTTAGGTTCCATTTGGTCAACGAGAATAATATTCTCTGCATCAATTAATTTGACTAAAACTTCACCATCTCCTTCATCATAAACGGCAAAATTTTCTGGAGCCACATCAGTCAAGTATAAACTGTAATTAATTTTATTGTCGGTATATAACATTGCAAGTTCTAATAGCTGAAGTGCAATTTTAGCTCTCGTCATAAACGGTTCTTTATAATATTCCGTTAAACGTTTTCCAATGTATTCCTCGCATATTAAGCGTCCACAAGATCCGTAATATTTCGGCAAATACCATTTTTCATTCTCTTCGTTAAAAAACTAAATAAGACAAGTTTTAAACTTTAAATTTTGTGAAAGATGGGATATAAATTAACGTAATTAAATATAATGGATCTAGCCGGAACTAACAATATTAGTATTCAGTACAAAATGTTAGATCAAAGCAAATTCAAAGTTAAATTTAGATTAAGTTTTTTGGCAGAACTAAAAAGTCTTACTTGTAAAATGAGTGGCTCTTGATTTAGACTAATCATCGTTATAATCATTGATATCTGGTTAATCTCGTTATCTTCAACTTGGGCAGCAATTTTTAAAATATCATCATATTTTCTCTTTGATGGGCATAAAATAATGTCAGATTCTATTTTTAAATATTCCACAATATTTGGTATTGCGAGAGACAAGTTGTGAGATTTCAAGTTCAGATTCTCAATTGTACTTCTTGTGAGACTTTTTATTGCATAAGAAACATTGCATGGTTCTTGGTCTTGAACATTATTGCAAATTAATTGGTCGAAATTATCCAACTCGTAATTATGGGCAAGCTTTTTAATCACCACCTGAAAATAATAAAAAAAACTTTAATCATTTTTAATAAACCTTTAAAAAATAAGATTAAAAAATATACATTTGAATTAATTTCACTACCTTTTGCAAACCTTCAGTGAAAAGGCTTCCGTAAAAAACATTTTTTGAGTTGAAAAAGTTAAGAGGCTTAAACTGGGTCCAATCTTCAAGTTGCAATTTCTGAGAATAAACAAATGGACACATCTTCAGTCCATAACAAGAAGGACATTTTCCGATTTCAACCAAACTCGACAAGTCATTATATAAATTCACAATTAAATAATTAAAACAGATTGACAAAATAAGAATGCATACACAAATAATATATCTACTCGCCATATTTTTGGTAATTCAAATGTCTCTTCTTTTCATTGAAATATTCGCTCGAAGGTTCTTTTTACATTTGTCAATCCATCCAGACAAAAATTTAATTTACTTTCACTCACTTTCACTATCTTTTACTAATAGAAATATCCTGTTTTTTATGTGAGATTCTTTGAGTACTTAAAGTCTTCTTTTTCTTCTCAGTCACAACCTTTAGTTTGTTCTTGATGACTCGATGCACAGTTGCCTGGCTAATTTGAAGTCTTCTGGCCATTTCGCGTTGACTTGGAGGATTCTCCAATGAGGTAAAGAGTTCAACTTTGTCAATAGTTTCTCGGTCCACCTTTCTTGGAGGGAGAACAATGGGAGGGGTGGGAAGTCTTTCAGCTCTAGCTGATCTTCTAATACCAATTGTATTTTTGATTCGAGAAATGGTACTTGTCCCAATATCATAGCCAAACTCTTTTACTTTTTCTTTAATTTTGGGATGCGTGAGTTTTAAGCTTAGATAGGCTTTAACCATGCCTTCTAATTCAGGATCAATTTTTTTCCCCATTATTTATTAAATGAATTTCTGCATTTGAACTTGAACGATATAATATTTACTTACTAAAAAATGGGTTTTTGGAGGTAAAAATATTAAATTTAACATAATTAAGCCTTGCTTATGCTCTTTGTTAAATGAACAACTAACGATGAGCGAAGGCTGATGAGCCGGCGAGGAAAATTGAAGAAATCGCGACAGCCTGAAAGCTGAAACGCACAATATTCCCGCTTTCACAGAATCTTCAGCTTTAAAAACACCGACACTTTTTAAAGTTTTTTCTTATATATTTTAAAGTTTTAATATTATTATACTTCGTTAAACGAATCCTTCCTTCGTTTGATCATTTTATTAATAATTAGACTAAACTGTGAATGATAGACAAAAGGACGATTATTATTTGCAGACAAATTTTCTAAGCGTAAGTTCATTTAAATAAAAAGTTTATTATCGGAGCAATTGCTGCTTACATACTAATAAATATATGAGACACTTTTAAAGTTAACGATTGTCTTTTTAAAATCAATCTTTCAGAGTTGAAAGGTTACAACCTGTTTATCATGTCAAGCGAGCAAAAATTGGTTGATCCAGATCCAGACGAATCCCAGTCCATTAACGACGATGATAACGAGAGCGACGTTAGTTCATCTTCAATCATTGAGAAGGAATATAGCCAAGAAAATAAAGAAGAAGGGTCAGACTCTGAATACACCGAAATTTCTGATCAAGACGAAAATGAAGAGGATTTTCAATTAATTGAAGGCGATACTGCAGAAGTTAAATTAATTGACCTTAATTCAGCTGAGTTTCTTGAGTCTGAAGAATTTCTAGCTTACCACTCAGAGACGGAAATGCCCTTTTCATCATTTCAAACACTAAACATTTCAGCTTCAGCAATTGCTCCCGTCCCACCATCTCCGTCTTCAAAGAAAGCCCAAGGCCCTAAAAAGCAAATATTTAGGAGACTAGGACCAATTTATAATGATGAGGAAATTAAAGAAGTTGGGAATGTGACCGATTTGGTTCTCAGTGAGCAAGAACACATTTTAACGAGAATTGATTATCCTGGCTATTGCAAAGACTATAATCAAGTCATCCGAACATTAGGTGGACTAGATAAATTAACAGCGGTAAATCCAATCATTATGTATAGCTTTTTGCTTTGTTTTGCACATTAATGACATTAATAATTGGATTTCTTGGACGAATCTTAAGATATTTAAAATTAAGGCTATTAATTACATTATTTGGGCAACTTTACAGGCATTTAACGGTGAATTAAAGAAAAGACTTGAACTTAAATTTCGACCATGGGACATGTATTCAAAGCCTGCTTATGGGGATAGAGAAGAAACTTGCGGAATTCTGATTAAAGTTAGAAGAAAAAAGGCTAAAGAACCAACAAAAGGATCTGATGCTCGCAAGTTGATTACTCCAGATAAATTGACAGAAGAAGATGCAAGTAAAATCTTGGAAGACGAGAGAGAAATGTTTAATCAAACTCGATTTAGTTCACGTGAAACGATCGCTACAAAATATAAAAAGAAAAAGGGTCAACCCAAAGGAAGAGGAGGAAGACGATATTTTATCAAACCTTCAATCAATGAACAAAAAAAGTCCAATATACAAATTGAAGTATTGGGAATCACAACGAGTTATTTTTCGTTTAATGGTATGGAACACTTTATGCTGAAATACCCAAATCAAATCTATTGATTTAAATTAATTTATTAATTAAAATAAAATATTCATATTAAAAATATATATTAGGATAAAGTAATAAAATTCATATTTGATTGACAGGTTTATGCGACTTTCAATATTTACCCTCAAAGTTTTCCAATGGAGAAGTTGTGTCGATTGAAAAGGAAATTTTCCCAATATTTGGTGATCCAGATAAGGGGCAACCATTTATAGCCGACTTGAATGAATCGCCAGACAATAATTATTTTGATCCTCAATTTATTATTCCAAATGTGATGGCAAGATTTGATCGACCTCATGTAAGAATTTATTCTTTCATCAATTTAATATTTAAGAAATCATTGTTAATAATTAATAAGTAGTTGTATTCATTTTCTTCAACAAGTTTCAATTCTATCTTTATAAAGTTATTTTAAACGGAGTAAGAAATTAGGTATTAATATTAGAAATTAAGTTGAATTTTTAATTTCCAGAAAAATCCAGTAGCCCTCTTTGAAGAACCAGTTCATTCAACTGGCCCAGAAGCAAATGTAGTGAAATCCACTCGAGAGAAGAGAGTAACTTTTGCTCACATGTACAGCTTCCTCACGAGCCCCAAAGACCCAAATTGTGAAAAGCCGATTCCAACTGAACCTATGGAACAGGCAATTGGAGATGTGACCAAAAAGTTTCTACTTGGAACTCCCATTGAGAATATGAAACAAGTGTTTGAAAAGCAACCGATTTGGTCAAAGCTCGCATTGGAAGTTGAGACGAAAAGGCCGCAAAGTGAAATTCGATTTCTTCTTCCTTGTGTTGCATATTTTGCTCTCAATGGCCCTTGGAGATCACTATGGATTCGACTTGGATATGATCCCAGAAAATCTCCCACCGCATTTGCTTTTCAACTTCTTGATTACAGAGTTCCACGTACGAACAAACATTTTAGCTCACTTATAAAGAGACTTTGCGGCTTAATTAAAAAACTTTATTTCATTTCACAGAACAATATAAAAGTGCAACGATGAAAGTTCACTCGGAAAATTCCCAATTTTCAACTACGTCTGACACTTTAAATATAAATACTTTTTCTTTTATCAGCGGGTCAATTCCTCCTAAAACTCAAATGTTCTACCAGGTACTTTAATTTCTTTTTTATGCTTTGATTTAGGTTTTTGCAATGCAATTAAATCTCGGATTTAATTTTAAATTTATTCTTTACAAAAGTTGTGCAACGTTCATATCACTGAAATTGAACAAGTGAGAGCGTCCGTTTACCACAAAATAAGACATGATCCAAGATTACTTCCTTACTCGCCTCGATTTGGATTCCTATCAGAGGCGCTTCTTGATTTTTGTCGTTATTCAATCAGTAGGCACATTGAAGTTGAATTGCTTAATTCCGGTAAGAATTTTCTTTTTATATTATCATCCCTAAATGCTTTAGTTTATAATTATTTACTAATTTCATATGATTTTTCTCTATTTTTCTGGTCACTAAAATTAAAGGTTTTTAAAGAATAAAGTTGAGTTTTCAAATGCTAAACTAATTTTCAGGGAAAATAAGAACGACGACGTTTCCTGTGTTGAACCTTAATAGTGATGGAACGGTTCCGAAAGCTGCTCTTAAATCCGCGATTTCTGGGAGCAAAGAAAAGAAAAAGAGAATTCGATTAAGAAAACAAGTCACAGCTCAAACTCCTAGCAAAGAAAGGCCTTCTACTTCAAAAGCAGCCATGGCTTCGTTTACGAGGACACGGCCCGTGAGAAAAAGAAAAGTCAAAATTGAACATTTTAATTTTCCAGAAGACGACGAAGAAGATGACCACGACCCTGAATATATTGAACAAGAACAAGAACCAGACCAAGAAGGAATAGATTTTGATGATCCTGTAGTGAGTGAACTCCTTGGATGAATACTCCTTTCGACATTTATTTTTAAATCACTTCAAAAAATTAAATTATTTAAAATCTCCATTTACTTATTTTTAATACATTTTTGTAATTGTATTGAATTTTGTGTTTTTATAACAATTCTATATACTCAATTTACGTATAAAATCTATATAACAAATATTTTTTGACTTATTCGTTTAATTAATTTTATATTTTTAGAATTTTTTATGTTTATTTAATGATATTTGAATATGTTTAAATAAATAGATTTGTAATATAAATCATCATTTAGTAAAAGTTTAATCATTTAATTGATTGGAATTTAATTTCCATTAATGGCCAGGAAGTGCATGAAATCTCTTTTGTTCTCAACGGGTGTTCTCGTGGGTCTTCCCAAGTCCTTCCTTGCACCTCGTCGGATTTTGATTTCCACAAGTGTTGGTCCTTTGACTTCATCCAATTTCTTAAACACGTCTTTAATTTCCTCTTCTGTGGAGGCACTGAGCGAGTTCTTGTAACCAGAGGCCATTGCAATGCTCGAGATATTGAAGAAGTCGTTGCTTGCAGCTGTGGGCTATACAAGTCAATCACTTTTTATTAAAAAAACGAGAAATCCTTGAAGAGATACGCATTCTTATAAATTTTTATATGGGTATTCATCTGTAATGTATAAATATAAACCTGTCCGCCGACAGAGTCGTGAGCTCCGTTGTTGAGGACAATATGAACGAAGTTGGCTGGACATATTCTGGAACGCAAAAAAGTTATTGCTCTGCCACTCAGCGACATTATTTCCTAAATATACTACTAATAATGCCTGATAAAAGGATAAAACCCATCATCTTTGCAAAAAGTAAATAAATAACATTCGAAAGTATCTATCTCTTATTCTAATATATTACTCAGATATCAAACCTTCTTTTTTCTTTTTCTCGAAATTCAACTCTTGAAATGAGAATTGAAACTGTATTTGGTAAAATAATTGGTAAATTGAGATTTACATTAAACATCTTTGAAAGTAGCTCGTCTCGCACTACAAATAGAATTTCACTATATTTCATTTCATCTTCACATAAAAACGTTCGTAAAATTTTGAACTTTCCATGTTTCAATTATAACCGAAACATTTCAATAAATTAAATGGATTCTTATTTGGACTTTTTTAACATTCAAAATACGCTTCTCGAATTTCATACATAAATGAAACTTGAGTTGCCGAAAATTTTTATCCAAATTCCACTTTTCAAAAAAAAAATTCGATTGGTTGAAAAGACAATAGAGCTTTATTGAAATTTCGTTCTTTTGATAAAAATTGATTAAATCCACGAAAAAATTTTATCCACTTCGAGCAGTCAAAAGTTTCTTTCAATTTACTTTTACCTACTTTTGAAATGCTCCAGTATACCTAACTTTTTAAAACAAGTAGAAATTATATGTAAAAATGTATTCTTGTTAGTAAGTATAAGCATTATCATTTATAATAAATTTGAAATTATTGCAAACCTCAAAACAGAAGAATTATCTATTGGAATAACTTTGATCCTTACCTTGCAAAGATATTATGAAACGCTATAATAAATAGGTCATAAATATATAATAGTACCTACGAACTTATTGAAGAACTTTTAAGTTATACAACTGTCATTTACATCCTTGGTGCATGGCGGACCTGTCTGGTAAGTTAAAAAAATTCCCACTTAAGTATTGTGACCTCTAGGTCGGCTGTCTACAGACAGACACCAATATTTTATTAAGGCAGATTTATTAAGGTAGATAGATAGATAGATATATTGATTCAAACTAACATGGACGTCATTATTTTCAAACCTTTGTAAAAAAAATAAATTTCAAGACTACATAACTCTTAAAGAAGACCTTATTCTTTCAAGTTGTATTGGTGTGAATAATACATGAACTTATATTAACATTTTTAATAAACGACGAAACAAGAACATTATGAGAATAAATGAGAATCATAATCATAATGATGCTACTTATTGTTAATTAGAATTCCAAACAATGTATTGCAGCAAACGTGGATCTGTTATTCTTTTTTTTCAAAGTTATAAATAAGTGTACTATTTGAAGAATAGCATCAGCATTTCAATTACATTCATTCACTGTATAAAAGTAATTTTCTAAAGATCAAGAGGAAATTATGTAAAATGAAGTTTAAAAGTTTTCCTACTGTCCCACAGTCGCGACGGATCCCATGTGCATGATGAAAGCCCCGTCTCCGTCAAGGCAGAAAACTCGTCGATTCTCCTTTTGGATGGCAATCCCAAGAGCGATGCTCGTCGCGTGCCCCATTGAACCCACGGTGAGGAAATCTCTTTCATGTCCCGACTCCTTCTTCTTTCTCAACTCGAACAATTCCCTTTCAGTTCATGGCATTCAATTTATTAATAAAGTCTCCTGACAGAACTCCAGTGCCCTCATTCATCCTCATTCATCCTCCTCCTCCCCAATTGGAAAGGAGTTGAGAATGCTAACGGCAAACGCACAACTTCAGGAGACTTCCTCACAAAAGGAATCTTTCTCCATTTAAAGCCTTTTTCCCTAGGACTCGCCCTCCTACTTTTTATTTCAAGTCAAAAAGAGACTCGGGTCAAACTTTGTTTTCAACAAGTTTTGATCAAGATATTAAAAGGCCTTTTTGTAAACGTCTCCAACTAATGGTAAAAGATTTGGGGGAAAGGGCCCATAGGTCTATTCTGCGAAATTGATCCTATCTCTTTGAACACTTTTTCTTAATACTTACTTCATAGGTATAGCTTCAAGATAAATATTCCTAAGATCTTTTTGAAAGTATTATCAAAATGTCTTTTAAGGGCGAAGCTTCCTTAAAGGAATTGTGTTCTCAACTGAAAGAACGAAATGACAAAATGACTTTTTAATTATGTCGAACAATTCAAACAAAAGTTTGGTGTTGACCAAAAACCAAAATGAATCAATTAACGCTCTCAATTAAATTTTTTTTGTTTTAAACTTTCTTATTTTATTCTAACAATCAAAGGATTGTTAGTGTAAAGAAGCATAAAGCAAGCCATACAAAAGTTTTTCAGTTTGCTCTTTTATAATTTAATAATAAAAGTAAACATGAACTTTCCCCAGCATTCTCAATGTGCCATTCTCTTAATGACGCATTAATAAGTGAAAGGTCTTAAAATTCTCCTTTAACTACGTGATGACTCACGTTGTTGAAAGCTTTAAGAAAAGCTTACCATTAGTTGAATTAATCTTTTTAGCTTAAGTTTTCAATTAATAGCTAAAAGATTTAATGAAATCTCCAAAGATTATACAGATTTCAAAATGAAATGGCTAATAAACTACTTACATTGCCAATGTAAGATATTTATTTTTCCGTTTCATTCAAGACTAACTTGAATGCTAAAGTATATCTTGGAAGTTAATAAGCATCTCATTGGAACGACGCCTCGCCACCAGCATGGAAAGATGAAAAACAGACAGGATTAAATTGATGATCACCTCGAAAGCATTCCGGTCGTTCCAACGACGACATCTCTATCGTGTAGGTTTGATAGAATGGCACTCAATGCGACTTCCCTCTTCATTCGCCCTTCTTCGCTCTCCTCTAGAATTCCCTTCTTTGTCATTTTGTACGGTGTGAAGGTCTGTCTCTTGACAAGGAGAGCATAGGGAGCTCCCGTCCTTTCCAAGTGCTTCTTCGCAGTGTACAAGGCCTGCTCAGCCCCTTCAATGTAGTCAGGCAAAGGCTGGAACGGAATACCAAGAGCAGCTAAACATTCAAAACTCACATTAATTTTGTCATTTTCCCTTCCATCATGATGTTCTTTTTCAATTCACATTAGATTATGGACGTTCCATACTTATTAAACTGCTCGTTTCTCTCGAATTCTTTCATTTTAATCTCATAATCGCATGATGAAGGTGCATACATCTACCCTACACGTACGTGCACGTGCCATAATACGAAATGCAGAAATTGTTGATATCTAATACGAGTATCACACATTAACCAATATGATTTAATATGGTGTAAGTTGTATATTCTATTTGATGGTTTTCTTTTACTAGGATTCGCGAGTGAATTATAGATGTGTTTAACAGTCAAATTTGAACGACTTTAGAAAAGATTAATATGGGCATTATTATTTACAAGTATATATGTTTATGTCTTCATCTCTTCTGCTTCGAAATGTTCTTTTGATGATTTGATGTCACGATCCGGGAATTCTTTTATGCGAACGTACGATTTCAATTGAATGAACAATTCTATTAAAGGAAAACACCTATTGCGTAAGTTAGTGAATTTGGTAAATATTATAGAATGAACAATAGAGCACTGTACTGTTACATTCCAACTCATATATATTCATATAACCTAATAGTTCACTTTTTAAATAAGTAAAATAAACTTTATATTCAGCAACAGCTGTAAAAGAAATGACTTTCTCCGAAAGAAAACTTCTATTCTTGCTTCTCATAACATTTCAACTTTCCTAACATTTTCTTAGATATTATAATATTCGACTTCGATTCGAACACTTTCACTTTTGCATGGGATTAGCAATAAAATGTTGATTTTGTTCTTTTCTAAATAAATATTATGCTTACCAACTTGTGTGTAAGCATGAAGTCTTCAACATATTGTTATAAATTCCCTCATATGGTATGCCATGCGATTTGCTCAACTTCCCAATTGTTATAGATTATAGAGGCATATAGGGCATAAAGTGAAGAGTGAAATGTGAGCATCTAAATTCAATTGTGGAATAAATATTATACCTAAAATCCCAGGAGTGACTTGTCCCTGGACTCGATGCTGCGGCTCGTCTCTTTTCCCCGGCTCTCCTCTCCAACCGATGAGAAGGAGCATTGGGATAGAATAGACTTCAGGAGCAGCCAAACTCACCTGGTTCCAAAAGTCTCATAAATCAAATGCTCAAGAACCGTATGAAATCGGAGGTTACCAGAGGGTTGACTCCGTTCCCAAGTCCCGAGTTTTGCATGTACACGAGAGCGACTTTCCCCGTCGCCAAATGATAGCCTGCTGCGAGCGCGATCGAACATCCTTATATCATCAAAACGCAAAAACTCTTTAAATCGCCTTATTTCCAAACTTAAAGACCTTGTTATCATTACAAATATAAAAGTAATCAGTATAATGGCTAAAAAGCTAAAATATAAGTATAGCTTCTAGCAAGTTGATGAATATTTAATAGTTAAGCCTTCTAATGAATAAATGTAACGGTTATTACAACGTACACTATTTTATAATGTGCATTAAAATAATGAATTAAAAACTGCCTGATTCATTATTAAGAATTAGCTCATTTTGTCAAAAAACTAATCTTTTGAGTTTGTTAGTATATTAAAATTGAAATTGATATCTTAGTATATGAATATGATATTTCGAATATCCTATTTCACATGACAGGATATCATAATAATTCATTCAAATCATTAATGATTTGAACTACAATAATAATTACCTTCATTAGCAGTAATAACATGTTTATCTGAAGACACATTGTCACTCACGAAGGCACAAAAATCTAAAATTGAGAAAAATTGGCAATTTAACCAACTAACAATGCCAAAATCCCAGGTGAAGCTCGCGTACAGCAATTTAACATATACATTGACTTAAAGTACCATTAACTAACGTGGAATGGCATAATGACTTTTTTGTCAAAGTATAACTTTTCCAAAAAAAATCGAAATTTCGAAAATTTTACTACAGGATGAATCATTTTTACCAAAAATATGATTCATCATTATATTTTTGGTTATAATAATCAAAAGGTACTTATATATTAACAATATTATTTGTTATATCTATATGGATATATAGCATGTTGTTATATAGCATAAATATCACATTCTTGATATTTATAAATATATATAATGGTTTGAGACTCAAATCTTATATCTTAACTCATACTATGAGTTAAGTCATAAGTCATATCATTCAGAATTACGTCGTAAAATCACAGATATGCGTATGAATGACATAGATGATAAATATTTGTTATAAAGTATAAAGAAGTAAAAGTAGGTATAGTACGAATTACCTCTACTTCATAAACAATGAAATGTGCTGCGTATACCTATGTATAATCGAGATTAAATTTTAAGAAAAGTAGATAGGATTTAACGTGGGATTTTGATCTGAAGACAGGTCCCTCCTATGATAAAAATTTTCGAAATTTCGATTTTTTTGAAAAGCTATTACTGACAAAAAGTTATTATGCCATTCCACGTTAGCTAATGGTACTTTAAGTTAATGTATATGTCAAATTGCTGTACGCGAGCTTCACCTAGGATTTTTGCATTGTAAGCTTATTTTAATGAATAAAAATGATTTCATGATTTGAATCCATTGGTGTAACTCGGTGTTTTTGCCTTTGAGAAGCGAGTCAGGAACTCCAGTAAAGAATTCAATCCCGATTTCTCTCGTCGCGTCGTAAAAGGCTGAAGGGTCGAGGAAATCTCTGACGAGCTCCGTCAGCTGTCCTGCCTCCTCATTCCGTCTCTTTTGTTCCTTGTATTGCTGGGGAAGAAGAAGAATAAATAGTTCATGACATTTGATGTCTCGACCTCCTCGTCTCCCTTTTGGACAATATCAATAGGAGGAGGAGTGGCGGCGAAGAAAGAGAAAAGTGTTCACAATGAACATCGCATGTTGGAGAGAGTGAAAGCTCGTAAAATGTTTTTACCTCTTCTTGTGACTTTCCAAACGTCTGGTTTTGTGACCCTGTCAAAATTCTCCTCGGTTGCGGAATCTCACTCAACCCCATTAATTTGAGATTGCCAGCATTCCATGCTTTCTCGAGTGTCAGTGGAGAAGACCGCAGGAGAAAAAGACTCTTCCTCAACGCAGAGTTCATTTTCAATCTCCTTTCCTTTTTTCGGTACTGAAACTAAACTGGCCAAATATATTTTTTCTTATGAACAATCTGGAAAGGAAGTGGAAGTCTAGCAATAAGTGGTCAAATCATTAACAAATGCTTCTTGATAATAATGAGTTTAATGAGGCAGCCATGTCTCCAATGCTTTCCACACGTGTACGACTATCTGGCTGAGTAAGTGTGGGCTTGAATGCAAGAATTATCTTACAATATTTACTTAAATAAGTATTAATATTCAAATAAACACTTACGTTGCAAATAAATAAATAAATAATTTTTTTAAAATGTATCTACAATTCTTTCGTCTATTAATGTAATATTTTTAATAATTTTATTTGCAAGTTGATGGTTCATGACCTTTAATTTTAGTTATTACTTTTATACTCATTTAATAAGTCACTTTCTACTATAAATGCTACCAATTATTCAATTACTAAATAACGTTATGTTTTAAGTGCGCAGTAAATATTTAATTCAATGCGAACACTGGAATAAATGATATATATAATTGATTATAGCAAGTTATTTCTTTTTGCAACAAATGCATTAAATAAACAAAATATATAAACTAAATAATACTTCCATTCTCTCATGAGTCATTTTTGTATTATGAATCCTTGTCATAATTTAAACAAAGAAAGAGAATTCTCAAATTCAAACTGTTGTTTAAATGCATTTCAATGCATAAATAAACAGTAAAATAACTATCAATGTTAAATAAATAATAAAAATGAGAAAACTGTGTATAATACGAGTGCTCTCGTGCTTACTTTAAACTTTTCTTATTCTTCCAACAAGTCTTAGTGCATGAAAACTGTAAAAATTATAATCAAGTTGTAGAGAACTCCTCTTGAAAATCCACATGTACTTTTTGTATCTTACTTAATGGAAGTTTGGTTTCATCGTTGAAATGATTTTAAGGTCTCATGGGCATTTTCGCCAAAAACACGACTCGACGTTTGTAAGTATGGAGGACCATGTGTAGTCAAATAAAAGTTCTATTCTTTCCCTCACCGAGAACTAGCAGAGATAAAAGACCTTCAAAATGATTCCTCCATTTACCGCACAATATCTCGCTTTAACGCACTTTAACTCCCTGGAGAAGGGTGGCTTTAACAATTGAGCCTAACCTTTCTCATGATCTCATTTCACTCTATCAGGGCTTAAAGAGGTATTAAACAGACTTGAGCTAAAGGCATCAGATTCGATGATGACTCGAATGTGAGAAATTCCCTATCTAAATATATACCATACCTATACAAATACATCACCATACGGTCATTCATATCTCCCTTCTTGTATTTATTATATTTTATGTAGGCATGCATTTGGATAAGTCATGTTGCTTTTAATCACTTTTTATATCAGACACAACACAAGTCAACAAACAAAATAATAAAAGTTAAGGCAAATACCACCAATTATGTTTATATTCATTTTTGAAATGTGCAATTAGAATTACAACACTACTATTTTATATTACAAGTGTCATTTTCCTTGTAAAAGATGCTCAATTCTTCTTGCTATTGCAAGAAGAATTGTTTATACTTTTCCTACATTTGTGTGTTGGTAATGTGCTGTAATGTGATTTTGTTTTTTAGTTTTTGCTTATCCGATATTTTCATCCTTTATGTTTTGATTTGTTTTTCACGACCAACAAAGGCGTCATGTTGGATTTATAATGTAGATAAGAAAGTGATGAGATACCAAGACAGGTGCCATAAAGATCTTTAATACACAAAAGACTCTCCGCATTGAAATCCTGAGATTAAAGCTGAATGGCTGCGCACTGTAGTAGTTTTCTTTGGACCATCGTGTAAGTAATCGTAAGTAAAGTCTAGCCTTGGTAGACCAACAAAGCGTGGCCGGCAAATAAGTACGAACACAAGTTGAAAGCAAATATAGAAAGTAATCTTCCGGAGCATTTCATCAATTTGTTTTTTATTGAACTCCACTTTTTGGTCCTTTATATTTGAAGAAGTTCTAATATTTCACGTCGCACTTTGTTGATAGATTGTTAATTAAATATTTGGTCTTTCCTTTCAGAATAATTTCCAGTAACAGAAGTTTAAGAGTAAAATGACAAAAATGAATTAAGAATTCGAATTACTTGAAATTTTATTTAATTTTTTCATTGTGTTCTACAAATTGTTCATTGACTGTCAGTAAATTAGCTTTTATACATATAAAAATGAATGCAATTTAATTTACAATATACCAAGATATGATTGCTTTTGAATGGTTCATTGAATAAAATTTAAAAAGTTTAGTGAGTAAAAATGAAATTCTTGAAAATCTTTCTTGCATGTCATTGACACTATAGGATTCAATTAAGTGTGGCTGGAACATGAGAATTGATGATTTTATTTCTTTTCAATTACAATTTGTATAAATATATGAATTCTCGTTTTGACAAACCTCAACTTTGCTTATTCTTTAGCGTCAATATGAAATGACTTTCAGAAATGAAGAGTTTGAAGAGTTATTAGAAGTTTTGAACTAGAATGAATCTTTTGTCAACATTCGTAAACGCTAAATAATTCTATTTTTCAAAATTTGATTTCTGTTTTGAAGGCTTCACTTTCATTCAATAATTGCACATTGTAGCGTAATAATGTTGATATATTCATTCAATTCAAAATTTAAATATCATATATTTTTTGCTAAAATCTTTTTTGAATAAATAAAGGTGTGTATTCATATTAGTATATTATTGCTAAATACTTGCTATAAATAATACTTTTGTACACTCAAACTTACTAATAGTATATTTCAGTAATGTCATTAAATTGAATAAGACAAGATGTTTTAAAAATGGAATTCTTGTTTTTGTCACTTCCGAATCAGACCCAACCAGGCGAAATAATATTTGAAGAAACTCTTGAAACACTTCTTACAAAACTAGCAATAAATGAGTCTCTTGTTAAGCTTTTCATTTTGGTATTCACAAAGAGTGAAAGGAATAATCAATAAACTGGAAGAAAAAGAAAGCTCATTCATTATGTTCATAATAGAGCTATCACGTCTGCCTGTCTAATAAGGTCATTCTAATTCTTGATTGATGTTGATTTGTAAGATAAAATATACATACCTATTGAATGAAATTCTCATAAAAATTACGTTTGTGTAAAAAACATGTAACATTCTTCATAGCTTCATTTAAGCATAATCATAACTTATATAAAGCTGCTTCAAATAGTTTCAATAATTTTTAATGTTCAGACAATTCCTAAAACTTGAAATTTTCTTTAAAATAGAAAAAACGGCTTTAAAAACTTACTACGCACATGCATGCTATAAATACATGTAACATATGCATCTAGTATATTCTCAAAATATTTTCTTCATCCTCAATGTTTCATAAAGCTATCATGGATAATTGCTTTTAAATTAAATTTTTTAGCATCATTTTTTATGAGTGAAAGAGGATCCATCAATCTTTCTCTCGAAGTAAAACATTCCATTGATTACTAAAACACAACCCATGTTGAAAGGCTTGGAGGGAAGAATAGAAGGAGAAAAATGTGGAGAAAATGAGAAAGGTTTCAACTTTCAAATTATAAATACGCCTTTGAGTAAAGAGATGATCAGACATCATACAATCAAGACTCTTTTCCCATTTTTATGAGATAGACATTTCCCATTTGTAGAGTATTAAGAATCTCTGTTTTCTCCATTCTCATGATAATGAGATTCGCGTACTACATCATGTCGTCGAGTGGCCCTTTAGGATTTAACAAAAGAAAGCTTGGACTGGATCTTCACGGTTGAATTCACATTGCTTATTAGTCAGCAAAGATTCTTATTTACAGGTTTGGAAGACTCCTGAGAACATTAAATGTAAGTTAGTCGGGAAACTTGGGGATGTTATAGAATTGGATGAGGGAATTCATTAGAGATCGATCCGCCAGTCCTTTTGAGATTCCCTCTTCTCTCTCCGTCTTTCTCTCGCCTCACATTTATGATTCCTAAAGGCGAAAATCATTTTGTCCTCTTCGCCTCCAAGTCCAACAAAAAAGTCATTTTCCTCATGAATCTCGTGCGCCAAGTTCCTCTTCGTGTTTGCAGGTCTCAAGTCTCACTTTCTCACTTCTTGACAGACAGAAGAAGAAGAATCGTTTTTCATCATTTATTACATCACATGGTTTCACCTCTTTGCTTATTTCCCTACCACACGATCTTATATACCAATATACCTAGTTCAGTTTGTAACAAGATTTTAATAACCTATTCAAAATGAGAAACTCGTTTCATCCTTCCACTTCTGGATATGTATAAGGGACAAATGGGTTGAGTTATTTTTTGGTCATCCCTGGGACATTTTGAAATGTTGGATCTCTCACGGTCCTTTCATTTTGATCTGGATGATCTCTCAAAATACAAAAAGGGGTTTTCCTCGTCTTTGGTTGTTCCTTGGATGTCATTTGAAGGAGAAGAGAGGAAGGGAACGGAAGGTGAAAGCGATGTGTTGGTTTGAAATGTAAACAAGTGTACAGTGGAAATTCGTTTCCATTTTCCACTCCAAACAACTTGTCTTCTTCTCCCTCAAATGCCAAATTTGAAATCAAGGATCTTCATCTTTGAGGCATTTGACGGATACAAATAATACTAATATTGCACATGTGAAATTTGAAAAATTGAAAGATGAGAGAGAAGTGAAGTAGATGAGAAAAAAATGAGTTTTTTTAAAAAATATCTGTTCTGTACTTGAGAGAGGAAAGTATTTTAACAATGGAAGAGTTGTTTGCAGAAGGAGTTTTTACTTTTCGCCTTTTTAGCTCTTTTCAATTCGTTTTTTAATTAAATGACTCGCTCATGGATAGATAATTTGAAGATAAAATACATAAATTTTTTTTAATAATAGGAATGAATAGACTTTATGAAAAATATGTGAGTTGAGTTTGTGTGGAATTGAGTGGAAAGTAACTTTAATGATGTGTTTGAAATGAGAATATTTAACTTTTATTAAAATGTTCAAGGAAGTTTGTGAAAATTCTCTAATAGAAAAAATGTAAATATTTCGACTATATAGCACAAGCTGATCAAAAAGGAATCTGCCATCAGATTCCACTTTTATTATTATCCTTGCATTAATTATCAAATCCTTGAATTATTTATGAACTCTATTTTTGTGCTTTACTTTTGAGTAATAAATACCGGCAACACCATTCGTATTCATAAACATCAAAGACCTTGTGATAAAATTTTTTAATGAATTTTTGTACATTCTTCGTTTTCGGCATAAATGAGAGTTCATTCTGTAGAAGTAAAAATAATTCTACATGAAATAAATTGATGCATTTGATTTTGACATTTTATTCAAAAGGCGTAATTAGTCTCGTTAGGCTATTATAGTATATTCTAAAACATACTTTTATTAACATTAACGTCAAATTGTCCCCAAACTTTTATCTCTAATTACTTAGAGCACTTATTAAACTACTTAATTTGCATAATGGCGTTGTTTATTCGAATTTTAATTAGGTACGATTTCACGCACGTTCACTCATTTTTATTAATTATATTTACAATTTCTTTAACACAAATATTTTTATTAAATTTGTTTAAACATTTTTTGAATTATGAGCACAAAAATTGTTTTAAATGAAATTCATCAATTCCAATCAATCTAATTTATTAGATCCATATTTTTTCTATAAAATGATTATTTTTTTATTTCTTAAGGATAATTAATAAATATTTTACCATACCATACAATATCCTTCCAAAAATGTTTCAACATAAAAATCTACTTATTACATTTATTACTAAATTTTAATATGAATTAAATAAGTGATACTTCTATAAACAATCAATTAAAATACACATTTTAAAGAAACTGTAATATTAAAATCATGTTTAAAGGATTGTTAATGATCCATCTTTACATTAAATATCAAAATATTTTTTAAGCCCTTTTTTCAATTTTATCTATATAAACGAATAAAATGAAAGTGAAATGAGGGTCAAAAGTGTCCAATTTTTAATTTCTGACCCATCACTTGAAGCAAAAAGTTTAGCAATATCAGCGCATTGGGCCTCTTTGTTGTGACAGTAAAGTTCCGTTACTTTCCTACAAGAGTTCATCATATAAGATAAAAAAACTTTAATATTACACCAAAGGTTTGTAAAAATTCTCAATAAAATCCAAGCTATGAATATTTATTAAAAGGGTAAAAATAAGCCTATATAGTTATTATTAAAACAAATATTCAAACTTACGATTGTTTCCCAATTTCAGAAAGAACAACTTGTTCAGCAAGTCCTTGAAGAAATTTTGCACCTAAGCCCATCAAACCATTTCATTAACCCATGTTGGCTAATTGATGGAAAAAGAAAGCGTCATTAATTTCAATTTCTCACCCTCTTTCGTGCACTTCAAATGGACAATTTTCGCGATACACTTGAGGAAGCTGAACTTGGCACTATAAAGGAAACCAAACATGAGAACACCCCTGTTTATTTGTGTGGTCGAAAGAAGGAGGGGTAAATCTATCCATTTTCACTTGAGAACACGATAAAGCTTTTCAATTCACTTTCTCCTCAACTGACTCGGAGGATGAGGATGGCTCTGCTAACAGAATAAGAAGGGAAACAAAGGCTTTCTTCATAGACCCCATTTACTCCTCACACTTACTATCAGAGCCTATTCTTGTCTTTAACTTGGGATTCTCTACAAACAGATCTTCTAAACACAAGACTCGGCTCGACAAAGTTCCAACTTCTCCAAGAAAACTTCTCTTCCTTCTTATTTAATACCTTAACTATATATATAGCATGGTGTTATGCTATGCCTATAAACTCTCTATATAAATAAGCTTATTAATTATTTCTGTTATACGCCCCTCCGTAGCTACAAAAACTGTATATTAAATTTGTTATGAGATGTCTAAGAAAGTCGAGATATATCTCACGACTATCTAGCTATAAATGTGAATAGAGAGGAAGAAATTGAGAAGATGTGAAAGAAATAACATTGATAAAGAGACAGCCATTTAGTGATCCTTAACTTGATTATGTTTATTCACTTCATAATTCATTATTTGGGGCGATGTTTGAGTCGAAATTAATGAACAAACTTTATAAGAACGTAAATATAGCCTTTTCTACTTACTATTTGCATTCTGCATAATTAATGTTGTTTAAACTATCGATAATAACTTCATATCACATCCTTCTTTACTTTATTCACATAACGAGCAGCCACTGAATCTACCTAAGTCCTAAAGTGATCTTTGAGCTCCTGTGAGCTCATCCCTAGGATATCATTTTTACGATGTAGGATATCCTAAAAGCTCTTGAATAGCTCCATATGATCAAAAATACTACTTATGGTCCTACAGTTATCTTAAAAATGATGTACTTATCCAAATTTTGACAAAGTTAGGACCTATTTTGAAGCTTATATTAAGATTACTTTGTGGTATCTACTACCACCCCAAGAGTGATATATATTTAATAATTAACATCATCCCACAGTAATACATCCATCATACATCAGTGCATGCAAATTATTAATTTCAGTAATACTTGCTTAATTGTGAATTATTGTTAAGAATTTTTCTGGATTTGATCAAATTATGGATATCCAAGAGACGTCCATACTTGAACTTTTACTATTATTTAAAAACGTCATTTTAATGATACCCAAGAGATATGGAATGATGTATATCATTTTTCTAATCATCTAGATGACATCCTATGGAAGTAGGTAAAATGACATTGTAAATTCGAAATCCCAATAATGTCTTAAAAATAACATTGATTATAATCATCATTTTTGGACGACTGGGATATCCTCAAGATATCTAGTGAACCAGGACGTCAGTTTTTGGCTGCTCGAGTTCCTTCTCTTCATTTTCTTGAGAAATTATAACTTAAAAGGAGATTAATTAAACTTTAATAAAATCTTCTAAATGTAAGTCGAAAGTCATCTTATGCAAATATTTATATAGGATAAGACGAAATGAATGATCATCAAGTATAAATAGCAAGACTTCCCTTTACTTTATATATCAATAAATCTAATCCTAAGTTGCATTTAACAAGGAATATCGATTTATGGAATCATTGTATTTTTAAAATGCCTATTATTATTAGAAAAGCTAAACACCATTAATTGTAATAGCTCATCTCTTTCTACTATCATATTTCTTTTTCATTAAACTATGAATTAATTTAGTCAATTTGTCATTTCTCGTTTTTGCATTAATAAATGAGGAACCGCGAACATTTATCTTTTTATCTCAATGAGAAAGTGAAAAGCTCATTTGAGAAGCTCGTGTAGAAGCATTTTTCACTTAATACCAAGGCTGTTTCTTGTAGTATTTTTTGTGTGTCCCTTTCAAAGTCCTTTCATGAAATAAACGCTTGTTTGCTCTGAAAGCATTTACTGTGAGACGGATCGAGTTAATTTCCGGATGTTCTTCTTTATATTGACTTTCTTTCCCTCACTTCCTCCTACACCTTTTGGTACTTGGCGAATGAAACTCATTTGCCAAAATGCTTCAAAGAGAAATAAAGTTGGTCCTCAATGAACTTTCTGCTTCCTCTTCTTTTTCATTTTATTAAGGAATATGCATATTAATAGGGTGTAATAAAGATGAAAGAACTAGGTAGATTGTTCACAACGAGTCTTCAAAAATCTAATTATTTCATTTTTCCTTATTTACTCTTAACATTTCTTATATAGTCATCATTTTCTAGTTTTAAAAAGGAAAAGGCTTAGACTCTTAACTAATGGATCTTCTAGTTAATTTAATTTCTTCTTCAGGGTATAGTTAATAAAAATTTAGGTTTATTAAATATTAATGATCTTACTCAAAGAATAAGTAAAAACATGAAAGCGTTGAAATGACAAAATAATATAATGCATATTACTACTACAAGTTAAATGTTTAACTTGCCTCTGTAAACGTGCAAACATGCGTTATTAAACTACTCTGAAAGATCAAAAACATAATTCAATTTAAGGAATAACATGACATTTTAATTATTGTATTAAAATTATTAAATTAGACAAAAATACTTTTTATCAATTAAAGATTTGTGGGACTAATGTAAATGTTGAACGGGCATATACGTCTGTAATAGTAAATACTCGAAGGGGTAATTTGTATTCTCCCTTCAATACAATATACAATATGGGTATATGATATGATAATTGAGAGAATCTAGAAACAATAAATCCACTTTCTGATTAGCTTAATAAAACGTAAATTCGATATATTTAGCTTGGTATTATCTTAACCATTATTAACTATCTCAATAAACACACAAGATTCTGTTCAAAAGCTTACGATTTTGTGTTATATATTAAACATTATTTTGCTTACCTACCCACTTGAGCTTTCAAACTACAAAAGGATTTGATTAAACAATTTAGAACTTTAGCCTTCAATAATTCAATAAATAAATTAACAAGAGATTAAATTAACCAAAGTACTAATAAATGGGATATGAATTCTACTTTAATATTGCGTTTTCAAATCTAAAATGTGTTTATATTAAATCCTTAAACGAAGAAGAGAACCATACATGATAATCTATTTACATTATGTAGTTGAGAATTTATACAAGGTTTTCCGATTGAGAGATGTAGAGGATGTGAACTTAAGTCAAGTGGCTAAAACTTTCAGAGTTCAATCAAATTCTCCGAATTTTGTTCACTGAAACCGTAATACTAACTTGAATCCGAACCGTTCATCTCTATTTAACTCATGTTATGTCAGTTTTCACTAAAAATTCACATTTGTCCACTAATGTATACACAATTATGAACTTTCTGTTTGAGACTCATTAAACCAATAAGATTAAATCTGGTATTTTGATATACTCATCAAAATCGAAAATTTAATCTTTTAATTATGCCAAAATTTAATATCCAATCTCACAATCTCAAATTGGAAACTTCAAAAGAGAAATTTTGAGTTCATAACATTTTGTTGTATGGTTTCACTTACCAGCAATTTTGAGAAATATTTTTGAGAGATTTGAGAATTTCATAAAATCTCAAAGCGCAATTGTCCCATTTAGCAGAAACACTTTTGTAACAGAGCGAGTGCTTTTTGTATTCCTTGCGAAATTCCTCATTAAAGCAGAGATTTTGAAAAGTCTCGTGAGCGCCACTGTATGATTTCCGAATCTGTTCTTGTCTTGCCTGGCTGAAGCATTCTTGAATATAATCATTTACGCATTTCATCCCAACCGTAAACGCACTGAAATACGAGAAAAAGAACAAACTTCAACAATATTCTCATTTAAATACAATTTAAATTGAATTTTTAAAATTATCATATATGGTTGTAAAATTATGTTCTTTAGCTTTATTCTGTATTTTTTAAATTTATAAGCAAAAAAGCCAATAAAGAATCTTCATTGAAGATAAATGTAATGATAGTAGAAGATAATCGAATGAGCTCGTGAATTTGATCAGGATGAATGAAAATATGTAGTTTAGGTGAGAGAGACGAGTTGTGGCAAGAAGAAGAAATTGATCTCGAGTCTTTTTGAGTTTGGCCTAACATTTGTTTTCTTTCGCAATTCTCATTCTCTTTCACGGTTCATCTTCATAGCATTCCTATACAATAGCCTTTATCCTCTTCCTCCTATGGCGACAATACACACATAGAATCTTATCACCTTGGGTGAAAGAGCGAAAGACTTACAAAGAAAGTCCTAGAAGAGAAAAGAGAGCTTAAAGGTAGAAAATAAAGTCGAAAATTGAGATCATTACACCCCATTGAGTTGCGGATGTTGGAAAAAGTTTTCTCAATCATAATGCAGACACCCAATCTGTGAGTGACACCCTTGGTTTTATCCTCACATAGAGAGGATTACGACACTTATTTTACCTCTTCGCTATATACGGGACATTGAATAAGAATTGAGAAGAAGGATCTCTAGCTTTATCGTCCCTGCAGTTAAGGTATATGCTCTACTGTGTATAAAGCTTCATTTTTCCAAACTTTTTTTCCTCTCTTCTCGGATTTTGTGCCTTAGAACTTTCTACTTAGGTATACTCGTCATTAGGAAAGGAGGGAAAAGCAAGATGAAATTTATTCCTTGTTCGACACGTCCCAAAACCGATTACAAGAGTATAAACTTTAACTAAGATTTCCATTTCTGTGAGATTAGGTAGGACGCGATCAATTAGGAATACAATTTCACTCTCAAGGACTCCAATTACAAAAACAAATTACCTGGCCGGCATATGCATTTGCCTAACAAAGTCGATAAAATGTATAAATTCATTTAAGTATGTATTTATTTTAAAAAGTGTAAGTACAAAGTTCTCATAAAACCTTTTATCTTTCCTAGACTTAAAAATTATTCTACCTGAAATTGAAAGAAATTTAATTTCTTGAATGCCTTTTAAAAACAATAATTAGGTTTAGAATTTCTCTCAAAAGCCTCTTTCAAGTTGTATTTGAGATGTTAAAGTTATTGCAAAACTTATTGATGCAAATTGTCCGTTCTTAATGAAGTTAATGAAGGGAATGATATGAAGATAATTAAGTTATCCAAAGGACAGGATGACAGGAAACAGATAGGACCTGAGAACTTTCCCTAATTTCATTTCCAAATCGAATTCCAGACATGCATCGATGTCTCATTGACTTTTCCCTCAACCAAGAGGAGAATCCTTTGAGCTGAAAATTCATCAAGACGAGATGCTTTTCAATTCGCTTATTAAGGAGAAATTGAATGAGAACTTGAATTTCACGTTTGAATTTCAATCCTTTTCATTGAAGTCATCCAAATCTCCACATCTCTTTTATAAGCTCTTTCTGATTAAACATTTTGAATTGACGTTCGTAGTCCGCAAAGTCCACAGAGCCAACCAAATTATATACATACGGCAGAGCATTTAACCCTTCAAGTGTCCCCTTTTTGGAGCTGAATGGAAATGAGCGGTGAGAGCCGAAATGAGAAAGGACTTATATTTGGAATCTTAAAAATATCTGGAACTTGGGAAGCCACAAGGAAGAACAAACAAAATTGTAGTTTACCCTAGGGGAATGAATGGAAATGAGTTGAGAAAAGACACTTGTTAGTTCTTGGATGTTCTGGTTCGTCTCAAATCCCCTCACACCTTCTCGTTCTTGTTTGAATAATTCAATATTTAATAAATTAGGGAAAGCGAGGGGGGAAATGTCACCCTTTGAACGCAATAAAGATTTTCAAAGTTTCGCTCATAGAATATTGATATGGCGGACCTTAAAAAAGGTCCACATTCAGTTGGGTCTATTAACAATAATAGCATTATATTAGGTAATGTAATGGAAATACGACGTACGCCATATTATAAATTCGATGTATTTGCATTGTTTAATGAAAATATTTATTCAACGAACAATTTCTATTCATATCATAAACTAATGTAAGTGAAGCGAAATTGTGCTTTTTAAACGAACATGTGAGCAGTAATGATAATGAAACAATGCTTGGTTTTTTATTTTAGACTGAGTAACTGAAACAATGTAAAGTTAGGTAGGTCAATTATGTAATTATTACATCAGCATAAACAGTACGAGAATCTACATCAGTAGCAATCATAAATAGGTAGTTCATACGAACTAGTTTAATTAAGACTCACAACTTTACAACGATTAGTTTAGAGTGCAATTTAAAAAAAATTAAGATATATTTTTCATTCTTTTAAAATCCTCTAAATGGGGTTTTTTCTTTAAGTTAGATAAAAAATATATAAAAAATTGAAAAGGCAAGGATTTTTACGAGAGTGTTGAGATTTAGCAGGATAATAACAACAATTTTTCAGATATTTTCCTTTTCTTGGAATTCTTGAGGCTTTTCTCTTTTTACACTCGAGGCAAGATCCCCTAAAAGTGGGTAGTTATATCCAAAGGAATGTCGTTCATTTCCCATTAACTTCCTCTCGAGACTTTCCCCACAAATTTCCGAAAGGAAGGAACCTCCGGGACAAAATGACCTTCTGCCTCTGGCGCTTAGGAATTATGGGAACTTCTCTTCCCTTCCTTAGCATGTACATATGTAAATTATGTCTTTGCCGATCTCCAAGTAGAACTTTCAGTACCAAATTGGGATTGAATGAAAGTAATAACAGCCAAGGGAGTGAATAACAATAAAACGGAATACATCCATTGACTCTCCTCGCAATTCTAATGGTAAGTAGACGGAGGATTTGACTCGTATCATCACATTTGGATTTGGATTTACTTGCCATGAAGTATTAAAAGCTAGACCTAGGCATGCCTATCTGAATCTGTATGCATTGTATGGGGACATGTAGGAGGAAAAGATTTGGCTTGTAAAGAAGAGCTGGCGTGAGATCAAACCGGGAGATTCTTCCTCCAACCTCACTTTCACTCGTTGAGATGAGATGGGAAGGAGGAGTGTTGGGCGGAAGAGGAGAGCTTTGGGTAAATACTAGAATAAGTATAGGTAGAGGAATTCATTTGTTAATGAACTTAAAGACCCGGTTTAGTTTTCCCTCACTTACTTACATCATTCGCATCCGATTCCAATTCAAAAGGGAGTCATTGTGAAAATTGCTTTGAGACGCTCTCAAATTCAATCCTTCTCTCCATTTTCTCCTCGCACTTCTCTCCAAAGTGAGCTTAATTCAATATTTTATGACGATAGAGTGCTTCATCGCCACAGATAAATTTCTCCTAAAAGCTTTTATAATTTCCTTTAAATGCTCCCATCCTCCTTTTTGGAGTCAAGAGAAGAATCTGCGGTGAGGGACATTTTTAATGGAAATGCCAATTTGCTCGTTTGTCCGAAATCACTCAAGTCATTTAATAATTTTCAGGAATAGCAGTCATTTATTAAAGATCTGGAACTGCATAGTGTGCATAGTTTACTAATATTGTGACCTTTTACATTCACTTTTATGAGTGGTATGAGATGGAACACTTATATTATATTATGCATAATTATTGTTGTTGTAATTTATTATCCCCTTTGGATAAGTGAATTCGCTAATCAAAAATACTTACAAAGAAATATGGACTTGGAAATTGAATTAGGCTCACACGATTAGTTTAATCCAAACGTGCGTATAATGTTGTCCATTTTATTGGCATTTAATTTCAAATTGAATGATTTGGTTTGCGTGTTTGATCGGAGTCAAATAATTAACCAGTAGTTGATAGTTGGTACTAAATGAAATTAGGCTATATTATATATGACAAGGTAGATTTAACAGAAATCTAAACTTTTTTGCATGAATAATTAAAACAAAACAAAAGTAGAAAAACAGAAAATGAATACAAAATTGTGAACAATTTCTCATCATGTAGATGTTCACAACACTATGAATGTGCATTAATAAGGAATAATGAAATGAACTGAAGAAAATTCTTATGTCTGGGCATGTTCGCCTTTCATCTTAAATTGGATAGAAAGGTATATGAAGGAAAGTGCGTCGTGATAAATTTTAAATTAGTCAAGTCTTCCATCTCAACATGATAAAATGATAATGAGTTCAAGGAAATTATGTTGATGAAAAGAGAAACCCAGTCTCAACTTGATGAAAGGCCCAAAGTGACGGGGCCAGATGTTCGACGAAAAGTCTTGGAATTTGTCTTTCAAATGACTTTTATCAACTTTTTGTTATTTACGAAAAATAAACTCGCCAATTTAGTCAATTTTAAATGGAACAAAGTCTCGATTTTTGCAAAAAGTGTAAGAAATATATGAAGATATTCACACCACCATGACATAAAAGTATATTCATTACTTATCCTTTAACCTTTTAAATCCATTTGTTAGTAAATATTTATCATTAGTTTGCCTTTGTGGTTAATTAGTAAAGAATTGATTGAGAAGAAAAGCAATTTTCTTCTATCTATAATGATCTCTCTAAATCTAAAATGAGAGTAATTAAACATAAATTGTGAATTAAGCAAATTCCGCTTAACTAAAGGTTAATTGTTGATCTGAAGTTTATCACAAACAATAAACTCAATAATTGACCCAACGCTTATAAGCTTTTCTCTCAAGCTCAAAGAGCCTAAATTATTCCTAAAAAATTAATGAAAGCAGATGAAAGCACGAGTTCCCATTAAAGAAGGATTAGAGTTAAGAGAAGGTTCATTCTGATCAACTTGAGAGTTTCTCTATCTCCTTGTACAGTCTAAACACCCTGCGTAATGAATATTGTGTGTAAGTGGTGAACGTGAGAGTTTTAACTCTAGGACTTACTTGCAGGCCTTATCAATTTCTTCCCAAGACGTCGGAATTCCAGCCGGAGGAAGTTGCGGAAGTTCAACAAAACATTTGTCCAAATCTTTCTCTTTGCAGTTGGCCTTACTTGTGCTATTCTTCGACTCGCCGACGCCTTCCACGAAATCGCAAGAAAACAGGAGAACAAAAAGAAAAAAACACTCAAGAGAATAACCCCTTTGAAATTTGCTTATATTTTCTCTCTCCATTATACATATGATTTAAATCTGATATATATGAAGTATATAAGAAATGTGTAATATAATTGAATGAATTTTTTAAAGTTGTCTATATATTAATTGATGAAGTTGATTAACAAATTATATATATTTAGAAGTGAATATACAAATAAGAAGAGTATAGAATTTCGTAGTTTCCTCGCTTAAAAAGAGTGTGAAAGTGGGAAGGTAAAGGGAGACTAATGGAGATCCTGTATGGGATTCTTCAAATTCCCATATGTGCCTTCGAATTTCCAATTACGAGGCCTCGAATTAAAAACTAACAAAGGAGGATTCTGTTTGAACTTCGAGAGTAGAAGTGTTTGAGAGAAAGTGAGGGCGAAGGAGCGAACTCGAGCCGAGTCTTTCCAAATCCAAACCAACCTCACCAACGTGCTTTCTTTCCTTTCAACTGAACACGTTGCCCTGCGCCTCACCACGACAAATTTCATTTGGAGGATAAACAGACCATTTAATCTCTTTAGACAATCCGGTCAATTGTTTTACATTCTTATTCCGGTTTATATTATTCCCCAACAAATTGATACAGCCTTATTTTCAAAGTCAACATTTACATTATACCTAAATGTTAAGTGGATGGAACAGTGTATGAGGTTGACTAACAAAATCTAAATAATAAACAATTTGTTAGAGATTAGTCTCAAACCTTTTAAATTAATGCATGACTCTATCCTAATCCTAACATAATTAATGGTATAATTACTAAAATTTAATATTTTAAATAGTTAAAAGAGCAATTTAATATGTTTTAACCAGTTATGCATTATAAATTCATTCTAACGTAAGATATTTAGTAGTTACTGATTTTTATTTAGGACAGGATAGAATATCTCATTTAAGAATAATCCATTGTCTAATATATCTGTCTTCAATTTTTGAAATTCATTTATTTTTACACAGATTCTTTACTTTGTAATAGATTTCCCTGATCAATGGGTGTGAAGAAGTGGAGATTGACAAAGAAATATTGCTGGGGGAGACTGAAGCTGCATAAGTATAAATCCCTTTAACCGAATCATAGAATCTTACATAAATATAACACGACTTTAAAAGTTGATTACCTATCTGAATGAAGTAATTAGGTTAAGGAAGATTGGAGCACCTTGACTTTATTCATCTCTCTGCAAATGCGAATCTCCCCTGATTACGACGACAAAGAAGATGAAATTTATTGGAACTTTGAATCTAAGTTCCCGTGAAGGAAATGAACGAAGGTGAATACATATAGTGCTCAAGCAATATTTAAAATGCGAAGATGAGAGGCGAAGAAGAGGTGAAGACGTAAAATTGGAATGTATGAGGAAGGATATTAGATTATTCAAGAGGGATTTTCGCTCAAGAGATTTACTTCTCTTTTCATGGATAATATGAATTCACCATTTGGATCTTCTCCATTCTCGCCATCTCCTTTACCACACATACCCATATGCATTTATATTTATATGTAAAATATAAAGTATCCCTACAATGATTTGACGCGACTTCGACCACAACTTTTGCTAACTTTCTCTAAACTTCTCTTAAAGTCTAATGGCTATTCTCTCGGGGTCATAAAACGAGTCATTAAAAATGAGATTAAAACTTTTTCTCTTTCTTATCCTTTATGGTTTTCCAAAAGGCGCAAAAGGAGAAAATCTCAATAGTTTCACACAAAATAGTTTTATTCAGAAATCCCCTGCATATAAATATTTCACATATTTTCCAACCCTCCTAACTTTATACATAATCTTAGTACTTGTTCACAGATTTTTCTTTTTTCCCATTTGAGAGGATGTAAAGCTTGGGAATTCTCACTTGAGCACTATCAATAAAATGAAACGTGCAATCATTGCTGAAGCTTAATAGGTGCTTATTTATATAAGAAATGTCTTTTATTCAATATGTCCTGTTCATTTCTGTATCTTAAGAGTGAATTTCAGTGTAGTTTTACTATGTATTACGTTATTACGTAATGATAATGAAACGGCTTAAATATTATATGCATGCTTTATAATAATGCTTTCACTCAAGTATACTCTATTCCTCTCAACATTACAGAAGATATAATACCTATGCTCCATTTTTCTTATCTTACTACATCGATTGTACATTGTATGAACATTTTAGTATTCATAAGTATCATCTCTGTAAATGATCCTTTCAGATATTTTTTTGAATGGAAGATACTCCAGAGCTTTATGCACTGGACAATAAGTGGAAGTTGTAAAATGTAACGTGCCTTTGGGTCCTCTTAGCAAAAAGTAATTCCATTTGTACTCGAAAAATTTGGCTATAAAATACAGTTAAAAGCCGTTCATCTCGGTGAACTGGGAGGGTAATGAAATGCATTTCCCTTGTTCGATCCCAACAGTCCTAACTTTTTATTTAGACGGATCTGATGGCGAGTGATAATTTATCGATGAAAAGAGAAAATTCCCTTCGACGCGTCTCTTCATAATTCTTCTTCAAGGGGGATTCGCTGAGCGGAGGAGATTCTTCTTAATATATGGATTAGATTGCCAATGGGGCAGAATAAGTAGAAAGAGATAAAAACGGAACCTCCCCGCTTGTTTATGAGATTAACCGATCCAGTTAAAAACTTGTGACAGCGAGGAAGATGAATTGTTTCGATGAGAAATGGAGAATGTTGAGGAGTCGTCGTTTAGTAGACCACTGAGGTTTCCTCGACTCCAAACATACAATTCCATTAGGACTATCTATCCATATAGATTCTCCTATCATGTCAATGTCACGTCGAGTTTGGTTTGGTCGAGTCAAGTAATATATCGATGCCAATATAATATATGGTGTACTTTGGATATCTTTTAGCTACTGGAGCTCTTGAGGAGATCTCAGTGGATGAAAAAGATTGTGCAAATACACTACATGTTTCTCAAGTAAATTCTAATGGATTCCAATGAAGTAGAATATAATGTTTGTATAAGAGTACAATGAACCATGTATGTCTACATGAATATACCAAACATACTTCAGATTATACTTATTTATCATTATATGCAATAGTAGTGGTTTAATAAATTTAAAAAATAGCTATCTGTGACGTGAGGCAAGTGAAGTGGCAGAGAGGAAGATTCTCAAAACCTCACATGAGAGACCGCAAACACACTCACAATCAGATACGCTAATATATAAAAAATTGAGATGATGAGAAAGCACAGAGGAAGATGAGAGGAATGAAGTGATGGGAAAGGCTTATTTTTCATTCATTTCACATCTGACTTCCCTAAGGATGGAGTTTTTATTGATACATTCTCTGTACAAGATTGAGTCAAATTTAAGTGTCAACCATGGATTCTCATTTTCGAAGAGATCGACCGAGCAAAGGAGAGGAGAAAAGTTTGAAGTTTGAGTCCCAAGAACGATGAGAGGAACGGATTTAAGATTTTTGGAGAGCTTCTGAAGAAAAACATCAATCACTCATGAATGATTCTTCCAAACATTGTGCTTTGCACAATGCTGGAGAACCGCAATTTCCCAAAATTTACTTTATTCCCTTTTCTCTCTCATAGGAGAATGCGATTAAAATAGGGTAACACAAAATCTAAGTGTTCAATACTTTTATCAGATGCCAAAAAATAAATACAGAATATTAAAATATTTTTCAAATTTTGAAATCCCTTTGCTTGCCTGATTCAATTTTATGAAAAGACATCCAACCTTCAGTTTCAATTCTTTTCACTTACTTCTACAAAAATGTTTAAATATCCATTTATTCAGCTAGAAAGTTAGTAGCCAAAATGTTCCTAAAGATAATAATAACAATAAAGACGAAAATTATGAAGGTTCGAGATTCAAGTTTGTAAAAAAACTGCTAATTATTACCTATTTTTAGGAGCGTAAAATATGAGTACACGACGATTTTAATAAATAAAGTCATTTTGATGTCTAACCTCGAGGGATACAAGAGACACTTTGCTGATAAACACACATTACGTAAAAAATAATGACATGTTGACTTTTAACTTTACTGATTCTCAGTTTACTTCAACACAACACTTAACGAGCTCGTTCAATGACTATCGATTCTTCTTAATCCCAGAGGTTCAAATACGAAAGAAATACTTAAAGTGTAATCGAAAAAGAGCTTAAGAAACGAGTTAAATAGTGGCTGAAAGGTGAACGGCGATTTTATCACATTCCCCAATGAATCACACGCTCATATTGAGAAAATAAAGATACTCGCAAGGCTCGGAAGTATCTTTAGCACTTTCTTAACGAGCAATTGCGGTCGAAATAGGGAATTCACATCTATGTCAGCTAATATCAGTAGCCAATATCAGTAGCCATATTTACTTAAATTCTGTCATTTACCCCACGACGACTTCCGCGACAATTCCTTGAAGCCCTTGAAGGCTTTTGATATTTAATTAAGGTAATCTTTATCGATACCATATTAAAGCAGCGGTAATATTGAATTTTTTAAAGTTCAGAAAGGAATATTGAGAAACTTCAGTAAACTCTGTATGAATAATGATGATATAATAAATGATTTTCTAATTATAATAATCGATTCATCTTCATTTGCTAATGACAAGTATGAATGACTTTATCTGAACTTTGCCAAAAAATTTGTATAACTTATGAATTTATTCATTATCATAAATAATATATTTGGTTTGTTGGGAAATGTAATGATTTTCTAGACCTAGAATGTATGTACAGGAATACATGTACAGCACGATATTTATATACAATATATTCATACATACAGAGATATTCATGTTTATATAAATGTTGATTTAGTCCATTCCTTATGTAATTTCTTCATATGATTATTTTAATTTTATATACATTGAGAATTCGTGCATCTAAACACGATTCCTAACTATTGTTAGAACTTAAGTTTTAATAGAAATAGCATTATCAGCAGAAATACATATTGAGTTGTTTAAGACCCTGAATTTTTTAAGATTTAAGTTTCCAATCATTTGAATTATTTATATGCTAAAACAGAAAAGTGCATGTTTGATTGAAGTGCCTAGTATTTGCAAAAATTATATAGCATTTGCTCTAAATCTCGTAAAAGTTAGAAGTACATACTACTAGAGTACTTATTGTTGTACTTTATAGTTATAAGTTTAGATAATACAATTCTACGGTTTAACAAAACTGTCATATATTAATATTATATTTATCCTCTCTGCATTTCAAGAATCTTACAAGGATTATTGACAAAATGAATATTCTCCAAATGATATTTTAAAGAATATTCTGTAATTAGAATTTCTAATGAGGAAAGTGCGCGTTCCAATCAAGAGAATCAAGACGTATTGAGAAATACGCAAGTAATTAAATATTGTAAAAGATCAACAATGCGAAACATTTTATATATATAAAAACGCCCAACACGATCCCGTGCCCATATCACCATTAAGTGAATTGAAAGATTCGCTTAAATCTAGATTGAATTCGTGTTTAAAATAATGATTTACAAATAATCATCGAATAATTGACGCATTAATAAATTAATTTATAGCTTTGAAAAATAAAAGTTAGCAAGAACAATTGCTGGAATTCTTTGCTTCGGAGGCATCTCCGCTCAACGTACGAGCTCCGTTCGCAGTAGGCTTCTTCTGGACTCCTGATTCTGCAGCGTTCAAGTCCAGGCTAAATTAAAATAAAATGAGTTAAAACTTGTAATAAAAATACTGTTATTTGATTTAATTATTTGATATAAGTGTAAAATACCTTCCATCTTGAATACTTTCGTAAATTTTCTTAGCGGTTTCTAAAAATGCTTCTTCAACATTTTCTCCTCTAAAATAAGACGAATGGATATAATTTTACTTAGTAATTTGTAATATTTATCAAAAATCGCATTGATTTTATATATATAGGATATGATTAGAAGAAATAATTTTTAGTAATCTTTGAGCAATTACGTCTTTGCACTAGCTTCTACAAATTTTAAGCCGTTTTCATCTGCAAATTTCTTCGCTTCATCATATGTTACATCCCGTTGGGCATCTAAATCAGATTTGTTGCCAATCAGGAAAATCACCTGTAAAATTAATGTTCAAGTTTTAATGCCTATGAAAAAGGAATGGTAATAGGTTGAATGACGATGCACTAATTACAGTATTGGGATTTGTGAGATTTCTCGCATCTGTCAGCCAACTGGAAAGGTGATTGTACGTAGGTCTCCTTGTGATGTCATAAATTATTAGAGCCCCTGCAGCACCTCTGTAGTAAGACCTAGTCATAAAAATATATTTAAGTTACTCAATTGGTAATTGACTTTGAAATGACACACTAAAGGGATTTTTTATTTTCATTTATGAAATAAGTAATTTAAGTATAATTCAATATACCTTGTTACAGCCCGAAATCTTTCTTGTCCAGCCGTATCCCATATTTGAAGCTTAATTTTTTGACCACAAACTTCAATAATACGGGTTCCAAACTCAACACCAATCGTATGAGGGCAATCAGCCATAACTGTAAAATGGGTCAAAACGAAATGGTCAAAAACTAAGAAAAAAGTCTCAATTAACATTATTAACAAAATTAACATTGAGTTTTTAACTACTTTAATTACAATTAAAATCCAATTTGACATTTAAAACCATTTTTAGAATAATTATTTCAAAGTTGATGACCAAAACATACATTTTTTCTCTGTGAATTGATGAAGCAGGCATGACTTTCCAACTCCTAAAAAATAATTAAAATTTAGATTATTTTGGCAAATATCATGGGTTGGGTAAAGTCCACGAAGGCATTAACATAGAAACGTGTGAAAAATTAAATAGGGTTCCAGGTAGCAATCCTCACACTCAATGTCAAATTTCATATTTTATTCAATCCCTCAATTTACGTAATTTCCATTTGACATTGAGGACAGTCAGCGTTGGGTGAGGTGAAAGGGACTGTGAGTCAACCTTCGCGTGATTCCTTCCAATATTTAAATAATATAAACTATGAGACGAGTATGGACAAAAGAAAACACACCCATATCTCCAATAATGATGTACTTGAAGATGTACGAGTAATTGTAAGGGCCTCCCGACATCTTCAGCTCCCTTGGGTCTGACGAGTCTTGCGGGGTTGAAAGGAACGTTTAGGCTACTCGAGCAACTCCTAATTAATCACCTGGGGTCACTTCACATCCTTCACCACGTTGAGGAGGACAGGTTTAATTATTGTAGGAGGAACCTCTGCATTATTCCGATGAGAATCTGTTGGCGAAGATTAGAGTCGAAGTGATGTCATACATAGAGAGAATGATGGGAACTCTCGTTCCAAAGGTAAGGAATCGTTCGAGTCACGTCACCTCGAACCCAAATCCGCCTTGGATGGAAATGCTTCAAACACTCCCATGTTTCTGTCATTCGCGAACACCAACCAGGAGGGGATTCAAAACACAGAGGCGCCTTCAAAGACTTTAATGCATTTAAATGGACTTTTAACTTGACTCAGCACCATTTTAACCAAAGGTCAATTCCTTATCAACCCGCTTTCATTATGTCTCATCACGCCTTGATGTCTTAGCATGTCAAATTCTTTAATAATGGCAAATGAGGAGGAGTGAGGATTTTACAAAGAATTTTTCTTGAATTCGATTTTGCTGGTGAATTTGAGAGAGTTTCGTGTCTCTATTGGGATATATAGGGAAGTATGAATGTGATGTCCTCAATGAGGGGAGAGTTCTTATCACATGGGGATGTAGCTCAGTGGTAGAGCGTTCGCTTTGCATGTGAAAGGCCCGGGGTTCGATACCCCGCATCTCCAATTTTTGCTCTTTTTATTCGGATTAATAAATTGTTATCACTTATTATTAAATTGGCTAGCTGAAAAAGGTATAAACTTGCAATATGAATTTTAGGAATAATGCCGTATATTTTATTTTAATTTCCGCTAAAATAAACAATTATTTATTTCCAGTGCGTTTAATTGAAATTTGTTAATTACCTAATAAAAATTGAATATCTCAACTCATCTTCATGTTTTTAATTATAAAGTTTAATAGAACATTTATAAATTGATGATCTTATTTACACTATATGATAAAAGCGCTAAGCGCTTCATTTACTGGGTCTATTCACGAAAGCATTGATTAAATTAGCATTAATCAGTAGATAAAATTGGATAAAAAAGGCTAAGATGAGTTGCATTTGTTTTGCATTAGCAAATCTAAAATTTACATTGGTTAATAATTAACCAATATAAACTATAATATTCATGGACAAAATGCTGATTTTATACGAATTTATCAAAAGTTTTTATGATAAGTAAAAATTCAAAATAAACATATTGCATTGCTTGTTTATAAGTTTATTAGCTCAATTTAAATTAAATACAATCCCAAATCCAAAAATATCCCTGTGAAAAATCCCCCGGATGAAAAATTCTAATTATTGGTGTTTGGATCTAAAGTGACATGTCGGACGTACTCCTTTCCAGACGGCATTGGAATAATTGTAACTTCTTCAGTAAAGTTTGCAGCAACATCTTCCTTCGTCAATGTTGGTAAAATCATGCAATGATTTCCAGGCTATTAAAAATATAAATAATTTATGATTCCATCATCCCTCGTTAAATTGCTTTAAAGAACAAACATTTCTGCTTGTTTTATGGGCTTTTTCTTACCTTCCAATCTGCTGGTGTTGCTACTTTCCGCTTAACAGTCAAGTGAAGTGAGTCAACAACTCGTAAAACCTTAAAAAATTTAAGATTTTTTATCAAAATTCAGAAAGTATTTCGACATTACTTAAAGAAAACTAGATACTAATGAGGGTCAATTTTTTCAATATTATTAATTTTATTATTCTGTAATATTGAAAATTAGTTTATTGTAAAAATTATATGAAATTTTTACTTCATCGAAGCTTCTTCCAGTAGAGGCTGGATAAAGGATAGACAACTTTAACTTCTTGTCTGGGCCGATAATGAAGAGTGAGCGACAAGTCATTGGCATCCCTGCAGAATCTTTCTCATCAGGGTCAAGCATTCCGAACAAGGTGGCCAATTCTCGCTTGTCGTCGGCAATAAGTGGGAATGGAAAATCCTTGTTCCGAAGTTCAGGACAGTAAGATTTGATGTCCTATGTTTAAAAAATAAATTAACAAATTATTCCACTCCTCAGCCTTTATTTCGCGAAACTTACTTCAACCCATCCATGATGTGATTCAATATTATCGCAGGACAATGCAATAAGCTAAAAGAAAAGAATAATAATATTGATTAATTAATGATCATTATGATATGATATAAATGTTAAATGACAATAAAGTGTAAGGAATATGATTTAAATTTAACCTTCACTCCACGTTCAACAAATTTTGGGAAATAATTGGCAGCTCTTCCCAATTCAGTAGTACACACCGGAGTGTAATCAGCAGGATGCGAAAAGAGGATTCCCCATCTATTTTAATGTTAACAAAGAGCTCGTTTATATCAAAGTTGAATAATTTAATAAAATTAATAATAGTAGAAGTTGTAGAAGATTTTTTTAAATTATAAATGTCCATGTTACTTACGAATCTCCAAGCCATTCGTAAAAGTCGATTTCTCCTATAATTGAGTAATTGTTAAATATCAATTAATTACATTGTTTTATTATAGGATTTCATTTATGTTAGAGTTAGAAATTTTAAAGAATTGTGGATTGTATTTGAAAATGTACCAATCGTAGTTTGAGCCTTGAAATTCGGGAAAACGTCGCCGAGTCTCATTGTCATCTTGTTCTATAATAAAATAAATATTTAACAAATAACCTAAAATTATAACGCGTATGTATTATTACGTAATATAGCAAAAGTTAGCTAATAATGTTAAATATAGTTATAATTTATACTTGAGTCTTAAGTGTAAATGTATTTTATGTTACATTTGTGAGAGAAGAATTTCTGTCAATACTCACCGTACGAGTGTCTCGAATCTAATGAAGTTGAAGATATCCCAATAAGGCAACTAGAATTAGACAATTTAAACGATGACACTTGAAAGTCAAATGAAGATTTGAATTGAAAGTCAAGGACAATGATGTATGCTGTGTGGAAGAGTGGCTGTCACTGGAATTGTGGAATGTTTCTGGATACGTGGAGTCGTGGACAGCACCGGCTTTTCACAAACCTCCACCCCTTCACTCCAATTGGAGAAATGTGAGAATGAAATGAGATTCGCCAATTTCAAATCTCACATTTTCCACTGCAAGAGCAAGTTGAGGAAGACAAGAGCAAGACTGCAACTCCAAGAGAGTAAAGTGTACAAAGCTGCAAACTTTGCAAAGTGCAACTAAAAAGAAAGACTGCAAGTGCAAGGCAATTAGTGCAAGGAAAGAATCTTATATTCACTGACAATCTTAATTTGATCTTAATTAATTGACAATCTTTTTATTCACCATGACGGCAGTCGGTAAATTCTTTATAAAAGTTCTCCGTTACTTTACAATTTAGCACACCGGCTAAGCATGCAATTTTTTGTATGATCCGTTATTTTACTTGTTTTAGGATTCTTCTAATTCAGTTCTAATGACTTGTTAATTTGTATTTAGGAGAAGATCATGTTTACAAGGTTCCACAAAGGGAGATACTCAATGCTGGTGATATGGACAAATGGGATAAATCTGAAGCGTATCAGGTATGAAAGTTTATACGACTTACCATATCTATTTATTTTACAGATTTTCCTATAACTAGTAAAATTAAAAAATAATTCATACACAATACTTGTTTTTTGATTTTGATTATAAAATATTACAGGAATACATTGGCTTTATTGAAAGTCTGAACGAGGGAACCAGAGGAAAACCCAACACATCAACGATCTCAACATCAACTGGAATAGAGTCGATCGTGGATCTATTGGATAAATTGGACACGCTGATTGAGGAGACACCTCCGATTGAACAACCACAGAGATTTGGAAATAAGGCCTTCGCCCAATGGTATCTCAAGTTAAAAGGATCAGCTGGAGAGCTTTTAAGGGACGCTCTGAAAGAAGAATTTCACAAGTCGATTAATGAGATTGAAGTTTACCTTGTTGAGTCAATGGGGAATAGCACAAGGATCGACTATGGAAGTGGTCATGAAATGTCGTTCATTATCTTCATGTACTGCCTCTTCCGAATTGGAGTTCTTGACGTTGCTTCACAAGACGACAAAATTGGTTCAGTGACCAAGATATTTGACAGATACATGAGACTCGTGAGGAAATTGCAAACCGTGTACAATATGGAACCTGCTGGAAGTCACGGAGTTTGGAGTCTCGATGATTATCAATTTGTTCCATTCATTTGGGGAAGCAGCCAACTTTTGGGTAACTTTATTAATTTATTATAAACTAAATGATTGAATAAACAATTGGCTTTTAATATTAATAAATAAAATTATCATATCATATATTTAGTAATACATAATAGTTCTTTTTATTGACCCTAAATTTCCAATGTTCGTTAACTTTATATTTTTACTAATGTTGATGTTGATATCTATAACTTCTTGTGATTTTCAGGTCATGGAACGATTGATCCTCAGAAATTTGTGGATGAAAATATACTTGAAAAGCATCATGAAGATTTTCTCTTCCTTGCGTGCATCAAGTATATCATGAAGGTGAAAACTGGTCCGTTTCATGAACACTCGAATCAGCTCTGGAACATAAGCGGCATTTCAGGGTGGACAAAGGTGAACCAGGGACTTTTTAAAATGTACAAAGCAGAAGTTTTAGCCAAATTCCCGGTTATACAACACACAGTATTTGGATCGCTTTTCTCAATTGAACCATTTGATCCATTGAAGCGCCCAAATTTCAGAGCTCGTATGGGTCCTGGAAGACTGCCTTCAAACTTTCATCTTCCTCCGCCTATTTAATAATACATATTACCCTTAATTGGCCTTCTCCTTACAATTATAATTTTTCGCTTTTTATTCAAGCTATTATTGTATGTTATTTTTTCTAATTAACAATCCGCATTGAATTACTTATTCATGTAATCTTAAGAGGAATTTAAATTAGTAGTAAAGTCGAATTTAACTGAATACAAATTATAACTTTAAAATCATTGCAGAATTTTATTCATTTCATGCATTATGTAACACAAATATATAACTATTGCTAAATCGTTAAATAATATATTAACTATTCTAATTTGTCAGACTACATTGTCTTGTAAATTATAATTAAGACATTATTTGATTTGCATAACATTATTATCATAACCGCACATAATGGTCTTAGGGGCGTATATTTATAGAAAGGTTATCTGAACAATTTGGACCAAATATAATTCTCATGAAGGTAAGTTTAGTAGATTACATAGCCTGATAATTTCTAATGAAGGATCTATTGCGAAAAGAGCGACAACTCGACGACGCGAGTGAGGAGGGTTGGGGAGAATTGAGGCGGAAGCTGGGTAAGTGAACGGGAACAGTTTCGGGTGACGGACCAACGCATCCGCACGAGACAAGTCCATTATGCACAACCACTCTTCCACCTATCTCTAATTATTTACTCCCTCTAAAAATTTATCATTGTTCAACATTCTTCCTATCTTCCTTTGTTTTTAATCTGACAGATTTTATTTCTAGTCTATCCTTCGCAAAACACAGAATTGGACAAAAATTGGTATAATTGATAGTATATTGGAAGTGAAACAGTCATCTGACTATAAACATGAGTTATATAGTTTTACGCACGGTCGACATTTAATTGTCCAAATAAATTCAAATATTGCTTTTGATTGCAAATTGATTTATTTATTGGGTATCGCTCAGAATCGCTTTGAAACATGAAACATTTAATTTTCACTACGTCTACGCACGTTTAGCTTTATTCAATTGGAATATTATAATGACAAGTTTAATATTTTTATCATTACATTTACATATCATATATCTTATAACTTAAAGCTTTTGAATTGTCAATTGCCATTTAAAAAGTACTTTACTCATATTTTTGTGATTTTAACTCACTTGACATTGAAACGGTATTTCAATACTTTTGTTCATTTTGTAGTATCGCAGATAACCCTTAAATATATATATATATATTATTAAGTAGGTGAATGTGGGGTGTTACGCATTTAAGCTTCATGTAAAAGTATTTTAGAATTTTAAATTTTTAAATAAGATTTGTCAATTTATATCTTTCTTATTGCGAATGTAAATAAAATTTAAATAAAACTTTAAAATCTCACTCAAGTTAATCATTGGTAATTTCTAATAACTTTAATCAAGCGATGTGATTACAAACTATAAATGCATTACCTACATGTAAAGTATCATTGATTCGATTTACTAGCAACTTCATTTCAAAGGTCCTTTAGCAAATTTAGCACCATCATCATGTCAATTATTAGACTGCATTCATTCAATAAGGAGATATTCGATTAGTCAGCCTTTACAAATACAAATTGCTTTTAATAAATAGTCAATATGAAATACCTTAAGGTGTAATTGTGTACTTACATTGGAAGCATTGGCATTATTTCTGCACTATGATTTTATGCTCTATTAGTACTATTAGTAGTGGAGTTGTAAAGTGTTCATAACTAATGGAACTCAAAAGATCTTTGGGCGAAGAGACCTTCAAAAATGCATCGAGTCCTTACGTTAATGCATCTGAAGTCAAACATAGAAGGTAATTTTTTGGCAATTCCAATCATCACAACTGTGGTATGCCAGATTGTTGGAGAGATTTGTGAATGTTGGTAGTTGTGAAGACATGGAAGGCGTGTGTCGTGGTTATATAACATCCTATATAATCAGCCATATGATGAACATGGCACAGAAGGGATTGGGGTAAGGGGGAGGCGGTGGCTGCTGCTGATGCTCATGATGGCTCATTCTTCGAGTCGTTGACCCTCCCTTGTATCTGCGAAAGAGTGTAACTTTGTGCGAGAGTTGAAAGTAGGTTGATTTTTTCCCTCGAATTTGCAAGGGAGGCCAGTGGCCTAAAGGATCCCCCGCCGCCTCCCCTAAGAAAAGATATCTAATTTCGTCAACAACACCCACGAATCCTCCAGCTCTGTCTTCATAACATGGGCTTTAACTAACAACTACCTACCTTATAATATTATACATTTACAAACTCACAGATTTTTAACTTTTTGACTCAATTGATCTTTTCTATTTTTATTCGTCTATTTCTGATCCCATGTTACTTATTTTTCCTCGCTTTTTCATCAGATCTTGCAAAATACATTTTTATATATCATTCAGGCTAATCTCCCCTCTCATCCTTAACTAGGTAATTTATAAAATTACAATCCAGTCTTCTCATCTTCTCATGAGATGGTTCAACGTTACACAATTTGTCGTTGAATCATCAATGGGAATTTGACATTTCTGTTCAAGTTTTATCTAGTACCTGCCTAAATAATTTGCTAAAGCTATTTTATGTCTTTTGATCTTAAAGCATGCTAAGCAATGAGTTTGGCAATTGATCCCTTATTCAATTTAATTTAATTTATTAATTTCTATATTATTCACCTATGTTATTTGTGATTCTTAAAATATAAGCACAGCACAATCAAAATTTCTTTTCATAAATCTATTCTAAAAATAAAGAAGGCCTTTCTGCCCTTGAACATAAAAAATCTTCGCATCTTCCTCTTGAGGAATCTTCAAGTTGTGTTCCCTCTGGAAGTCTGTGTAGAGAAGCTATGCTGTGTGGGGCTTTAAAGCTATGAAATATACAAACTCTGAAAGGAACCACAAGCCAATCGGCCCAACCTGCCCCACTTTCCAACTCTCTTTTTAACCTCGATAAAAGACCAATTATTGCACTAGATTCCACTATTCCTATTCTTTTGGCTTAGCCATCCCTCTCCTCTTCCTCACAATTTAAAACACTCATAATTATATATTTTTAAGCATACAAATTTTCACTATTTCATGCCTCCCCTGTCAACGAAAGTTCTCATGTTCAGCCATGGATTTCAATTTTTGAACTTTAGAATACTTCATGCGAATTGTAATCATGAATCAAACTTCAAATACGACAATATAAATGAAATTGGTAATTATATGCACTGAAAGTTAAAATTTATTCGCTGTAATTAATCATTCTATTGAGTTTATTTTTTTAGATAAATTATTATCTCCATTAATCCAGAAAATCCAGATCAAACCCGAAAGTTACATACTTATTTACTCTGTCAGCAAATATTAGAGTTTTAAAATATTCTACACTTCTTATAATTTAAATCCTATCAGATCATTGATATATTTTGTGAGTTAGTATAATAGGGAACTAAAAGTGTAATTTACTTATTGTTACTACAAATCTAACATTTTGCTTATTTCAATGGCCCTATTACTTTACTAATACGAGAATTATTAAAGATCCGGCTAGTGAATCCGCATTCCATTTAACACATTGAGTCAAAGGCGTGCTGATGGTTGAGAAGTAGGAAACGGAATTTACCGGAAAACATAAGATTTACCGGTAAATCTTATATTGCTTTTTTTGTAAAACAAAATCGATTAATTTTATGAAAGTTTCAATGGTAATTAAACAAATAGTAAATGTAACGAAGAATTAGACAAAGGAGAATGACAAGCATTATTTTTCCCATTATATTTAATAAACTATCTATGTTTTTTCCTAACTATATAATTTCCAACTATCTTTTTTCCACTATATTTTTTCCCACTATATTATACTCATTATATTATTTCCGTCAAAGGATTTACATGACATACATTTTTGACCTTTCTACTAAAAGAGTGAAACTTTTGAATTATCTAATTGTTTCTCATTGATTAGAAGGGTGTCCTTTAAATTACTTTTCATAATGTCTCTTACACTCAGATTCCTTCTGGTGTTTCTGTATATTTTGTTGTTAAATACCAAATAATGTATATCCAATTGTAGTTTAATTGATGACAAAAACGATTTATACAACTGAAGAGTTGGTATTTATTCAATATTTAATAAATGGTTAATAATCGTTTTTACCGGTAATTACCGGAATTTAAATTTACCTCCCATTTTTACCAGTAAACGATAATTTTAAAAACCCGATAAATTATCGGTAAAATTCCCTATTGAGAAGTAAAGATGAAATGAAGACATACACTGATATGAACACATCCTTGTCCTCTGGAAACTTCCTTTAACTGACTACTGACGTACTGACGAACTTAACATTGCCAATTTAAATGAATGGCTTAACTCAAGATAAGCAATATAAAATAGCCTATTGAACAATTTAATACACCGCAGGAATTTGATATGCACATAAATAAATTGTCAGAATGAGGAGGTTGAGGAAAAGAGAAGGAACATTTCACTCGAAAAACTTAGATATGGATCATCAGCTAGGTTTAAAGATAGAGTTGAGCTGAACGATGAGAAATCTCTCACTCACGTTAAACATTGCACTCAATAAATATTTATAAATATTATGAACTCTCATTGAATTGACTGAATTGAGAGATTATGCAAATGTTGTGTAGTATTGAAATGAATAAAAGTCTGCTGTACTCATTATCACTGTGTTGTCAGGCTATATTTGATTATACTGGAACGTGATAAAAGATCAATTATCTGTGTATAAGAATGGTTCGGCCAAATTTGAAATGTCATCATCTTGTTCAATGCGAATTCAAAGTGAGGAATCTCCATTAGCTTCCGTCACGAGGATCCGCCTACTAATCAATTTTGTCAAAAACCTCCAATACTCCCATTTTTCTTTCCTTTCTTCTCACCAACTCAAATAACTCCCAAGAGCTTCTTTAACGCAGAAGAGAAGTAAACAAAAATTCGAGAAGGCGGGAGACGAAAGAGAAGAATTTTCTATTTTCACCCAAGGTTTCACTTTCAATTGAACACTAATGAAGATTAATTTTTTGTTATCTCTCCTTGAGTCATTCCATACTATGTTAGAATAGAATTTTCTATACCTAATAACTATTTTTAATTGAAAGGACAAGGGTTTATTTAAAAAAACAAAGCTGACTAAAAATTTGTAAATGATAAAATATCCACGATGAATTCATTTTTAGTAACACACTTATTTGTGAACGTAATACATATTGTAATACATTTTAATTAATTTATAGCATTTATTAGATATTATGTTAGTTAGAATTTCATATCAACATGATATTTCATATTCTCTTTTTAAGACAACTTTGTTTATTCTGTCAAGCAAAGAGAATTAGGCATTCACAAATATACAGATGAGGAGTTGTGAAGGCGCGATTACCAGCGTATTGTTTGTAAAATGCATTTGTAAACAGAGCTCCAGGATTAAACTTCCGCTACCACGTCCCATTTAGAGCCATGAAAATATAAGAAATCTTCTCAGCTCCTATGATTTGCAAAGGAGCATCTTTTCCATACGAGAGAACAAAGGAAGAGATAGGAGAATCTCTTGAATCGATATGAGAAGTTGAAGGGTGAAGCAGTTTGCGTAAGTGAGTTATATCCATATGAATGAAGGAGAGAAAGCCGGGTTGAACAATGCGTGGTTCCTGGAGCGGCTTCCCCCGTAATCATAATAATACTCCTGGAATGACGACAACGGAGAAAGGGAAAGGGAACGAATGACGTCAGCGGTGAATGGACAACCTAAGTCGGGTTCGGGCAGCTCTCTCCGAAGATATGGCCTATACACTCCATGCCATGTTCAACTCTCGGAGCTCATCCACCCGAAAGCAAAGGGCAAGATAGTGAGCCTAAAACCACAATCAAACCGGCCTACCGTCATCGCTCCTCTCTTGGAGAAATCCATTCGGGATTTCACGAATTTCTCCATGAAAACTTTCATGCATTTGGACTAACTCTTTTGTTGAAAGCTTTCCAAAGAACCCCACAATAAAAAATCCTTTTCTACTCTTCGAGACCCAAATTGTGAAACTTTCCATATTAAACATAAAACATAATATGTACTTTTCTGACAACTATCTCTAAGTCAAAAAATCATTGTAAATCATAGGCCTGAGATTGAGAGATCAATAATTAATATGTGAGCGAATTCCTTATACGTAATATTTTATTTATTGGCTCAGCAGCATTGTCAAAACTCAATAATGTAATGGACATTCTGTATTCTTTTAATTAACAATAAGTGACACTTTTTTTACAGCAGGCCTATTAATATGGTTTAATGATTGGGACTTTTATTCTTAGCTTTATTTAAATTAAAATGTACTTAAGCTGTTAATTCATTACTAACAGGTATTTATAAATAATAAATACTTAAATGAGAACGACATGAAAGGATGTGACATTTAGTCAAAATGTGTGGAATATTAATATGACCACATGGAAAGGGCATTTCATTAAACACAACACGTGTAATTTTTAATGAAAACTTCAAACAAACCCGAATTTATTGGACGAAATGTTGATTTTAAAAATAGATCTCCTAATTAAATTTTTATCAAACTCTCCATCTTTTTACGAATGAATACTCATGAATAGAAATATAAAAGGAGAAATCTTCACAATTTCAAATACTCATTTTTAACATTAGGAAATAAAGGTATTAAAAATTAATTAAATAAAAAATATCCTATAGATTATGTAATAATCTGATTAGCTTTTTGCTTATTAATGAATTCTTACTTATTACATATTAATATCATTGCAAGCATTATATTAAGATTACATGGATTACTTCAATATCAAAACTCAAATGAACACGAGCTAAAGTGACTTCTCTTTGTCTTCAGTGGTGACTGGTAATAGAATTGAAGCAAAGATTTGGAAGAATCTATAAACGTGATCTTTTTCCATATTCTATTAACACCGAGAGTGACGTAATGTATGACCTTTACACTCGCTTTACTTAAGACTCCTCTTGTGAGTCTCACGTGTAGGAAGGTCTTCTTCGCAAATATAAGAAGTTTACTCGAGTCTTTTCTATAACCAGCATCGCCTATAAATATGCTCAACAGCTCGGATGAAGAAGCTCAAGTTCATTCCTTTGCCTTCCCGTAACCCGTAACGAATTCCAATGTACATGTGTTTTGTGCATATTAAGATAGTCAGTTCGTGCTCCTCCTGTGTCCAATTGACTCTACTACGCCTCAACTTATTAAACTTGATAAAATTCAAAATATTATAAGCATATTAATAATAGTCGCAAAGTTTTGATAACACGTATAGATATGGAATGATGAAGAGACACACGTACTTATATTTATATTGCAAATTTATCAATTCCAATACAGCTTTTTACACAACGAGATGCATCCCCAATTTTCAAACTTCTCAATGACATCCGATTGACGATATTCAAATGTTAATGTAATTTCAATGCGTTGTTGACACATCAGATTATGTATATTTTGCATTTCATGTTAATAACTTATTTATTTACAATCATAACTTCATTCCCTTTTCTACTTGGTAGTGAACATCCTAGAAGATAAAAGTTTAGCCTGTTTTCTATTCATAAATTCGGTATTTCATTAAATCTTCATTTTAATGATCTCCTTCTGCTTGACTAAATACAAAATGTCGACTATAGGGAGTGATGTTGATGTGAAATAACCAGGGACTCGTGCGACCTTAAGATTCTTTAAAAAATGCGTAGTAAATGATCGTAGTAGCCTGATAGCATGAAGAATGGCATTATAGCGTGAACGTATTTGATATATTTAGACTGTTGACTTTATAATACTACTTGACCAAATACAAGCATCTACCTAAATGCTCCTTTACATTGTTGTATCCCTCAACGAATGTATGGAGATAAAAAAAGTAATCTTGAGAGATTTGAAGGGAAGGTGGCCGAAGTGGAGGGTACGAGAGTTCATTGATAGTACTTACTACAAATAATGTATTATTCAAATACTATGTGGAGGAGAAGTAGTATGTAGTAGGATCCATTGATTGGCCTTTTAATGAGGCCACGGCCGAGAAAGATTCGATTGTTATTCTCTCCTATAGTCCGCCTAACTCTTACGCTCTCTGAGAGAATGGACGACGACGAGGGGAGGTGAGCCAACCGTCTCAATTGCAAAATAATAAAACCCATATATATGCACCTCATCCACACTCCCTTTCGTCTCCAACATCCATCTTCGACTTCTTGTTCGAGTTGATTGAATCGGATGGGAGACTCGAAGTGAACATGTGAAGTGACAACGATGATTGCCCAATGCTCAACCGGAAGCCCATCCACGTCTCGGCCAATGCCCATCCTCATGTTCCCAGGAAATGAAAAAGATCCCATCGCAATTCAAAGACAATATCTTTTATTCAATATTATAGACGTCTAATATTGAGTTCCTCTTTTGTCCAATTACTCTAATTGAGTAAGAATATTAATTAGAGAATTATGTATATTTAATTACTTTACAATTAATGCTTCTTTGAAACAGTGAAGTACATTAAGTAAATAAATCTTAAATAGATATAAAGGCAATATCGTATTTTTGTAAGTTTTATTCATGTATTTATTTAGTAAATATCATTTGAAAATTGTAAGTAGTAAATATATTTTTATCAGTTTTACACAAGAATCTTGAAAGAATTATTGTTCAACTCGTGTATTTTTAATAAGAATAATATTAGTGGTTTTATAATGGAGTAACAAATTCAGACAACTATACCTCAAATATAAGTATGAATATTTTAGCACATTTAAATATTGAAATATATTATATATCAAGGCATAGTTCAACGGTACAGTATTTTACATTTTCTTTCAAGTTAATGTTCGTATATAGAGATAATAGGAATCTGTTGTGTGTGAATAATAATATAATAATAATAAAACAACTTTCTCTTCTTTTATACCATCAAAAATGATTCACGTGAGAGGAAGAGGGCCAAAGTGGCACTCGTGTACTTTAATGCTTATTTCTAAAGCTTCTTACATCTTCGTGCCTGTACACACTCGAAAAGCTACAATACAGCGGGTTACTTTTATTATACAGTGCTCAACACATATCTAAAATGAACCCCTTTTAGAAGAAATTTTCGGTGATTTTGAACTAAACACGGGGACTTTACATATTTATTAAACACTGTAGAAAATCTATACATTTATGTATACAGTATAACATTTTTGATTAGTTCACTCATTAAGATATATCATTTAATAATGTGATAGCTGGATTAATTCATTTTATTCTCCAACCCACAAGTCCCCATTTTGTAAGTTTATATAAAGATACAAAATAAATGAGCTACTCGCTCCTGACCGATTAATTAAACTTAAATAGAATTTATTTAAACAACTTACTCTGTACATAAGTATAATTACACAAGTATTTAACTAATGAATTGTTCATTATTATATTTAATCCTTATTCTATAAAAGGTAATCAATAATCATATGATTTACTCTAACAAAGTAAGGATAGTTTGTGAAACGTTGATTTAAATAATTATTTTTATTCAATATAATTAAATTAGATTAGAAGTAAAAGTAAAACATTATAAAGGTTTTCCTTTTCTGAATACCTAAATATTTGCTGAGACCGGCCACTTAAGTAAAAAATAAAGTGTTTTGTGTGTCGTAATATTCATAATTCTCTCTTCATATATATTTATAATTCGGACAGATGCCAGCTTTTACGGAAGCACAACTCAAGGGCACAACTTGGAGAACTTTTATATATTCAAACTTTTTACCTTCGCTTACAAGCAACATGAAACATTTAATTTATAATATATTAAAATTAAAGTCTAAACGCGATAGCACGAGCAAACAAGTGATCTTGAAAGATTCACTATAATTACTTTCAAGTGAATATTAAATACGTCTCAGCTTGAACTCTAAATATAATGAATGTTTTTCATTTGCTCCGTCAATTTTCGATTTACTTATTGCTTTAATTTTCAATTAAGTTCAATTGATTTGGGTAAAATAACAATGAATTTCATTTATTTTCTATATAATAAAACTATCTGTAACTTCTCGAGTTTGAATTAAAAGACCTGATTGTATCAAAATTCAAGTGGTTTGAACTCTAATGATCAATGTCCTATCTAATAATCCAATTTACCTTAATTAACTATTTTAATAAATAGTAACATTCGGTCTACTCTATCTTTACAAGCGTAGCTCAAATATTTTGAAAGCTTAACGAACATTTCATATATTAAAGTTAATCGTATTTGTTTAAGAACACATTTAAAGAGACTTTTTTCACCTATAGTATTGTATTGATACCCTAACTATAGTTTGTATTGATAAAAAGACCCTAAAATAGATCTACGAAAATTGTACACTAAATATTCTCGAAATTACTAAACTTTAAAAGATTTACAACGAAAATCTTAAATACTTCATATCCAGAAATTAAAATGGAGCTAAATATGAATAATTCTCCATAAATAAATCATGCTTTCGTTAAGTGGGCATTCTCCGAATTGAATCATTTGTAAAAAATAAAGAAAGACGAAGTAAGAACAAAAAGATACCTAATCGGTACAAATAACTCAATTTACTCATTTAAAACAGTAAAATGTACTTTAGAAAAAGAACAAAATAATATCTGTAATAATTCCAAATACAATAATTCTAAAATGATCAAATTCAACTCAAGTTGTAAGTTGTAACTCATTAAAACGAAATAAACGACAAAATGAGTAGTAGTCACAAATAATTTTAATTCTACATAACGGAAACATTTCAAATATAGGAAAGACGAAGAAGATTTTTTAAGAAATATATAAATATAACTAACGATTCAAAACCTGACCCGACACTTTTAGAAACATTTAGTTATAAAATTTTAAGTTTTCAAACAAGTTTTCTCACATAGTTTTAGGCACGTGAGGCAAAGGAAGTCTCATCGTATGTCGCTTAAATACGCCAGGTATCTGAGTTGTTCAGTCCATTAGAACTCTTCTAGTACACATTTAAACTCTCCTAGTCAGAGAATATTATCTTAAAAGTATTGCTCATTTTGTTTTGTTTTTTTTAGCTTTTTAACAGAACAGCGCTTCTTTTTAGAAATTAGTTAGATAGCCGTTATTCTCTAACGATACGCCATATTTGACAATTGTCTACATTGGCTTTTCTAACTATCTTTGCAAAATTAATATTAATATTCTTATGTAGTAGAATTAGAATGCTTAAGGCCTCAATCAATTTTCACGTCAATTTTCATATATATATAATTTTAGAAAAAGCTAATATCATCAAATTGCATTTATCAATATAAATTCTTTATGTATTACAAAACAAAGAAAGCCACTAATTGATTTGAAGACACAGAGATATCAATAGTATATAATTGTCCATAAACTAGATAGGCATATATAATGGATTAAATTCTGAACATCTGAAATTTGATTCCGAATCTCAACCCAATACCTAATTAACATTTATCAATCCCATCCGTCCACTCTCATAGATGAAAGTGGGCTGTATGATTAATTCCTTATTTAATACGAGAATATGTATGGTATGTGATAATCCGGGTCCAGTATTTAATTTTTAGTGCCGTTCGGAACCTCGTTGATGCATTTGAGAAGATTGGCGGAGAGAGTCTTACCAGCGACTCAGACGGTCATCGTGAGGACGCGATGCTGGAGGAGATGCGGGCCAAAGAACTCGCCCGGCGGGTCCGGGGCCTCAGGGCGATTGCAAAGGTCAGGAGAGGAGAGAGAGCGGACCATCCCCTTCCCTTTGGCCTTCAATGAGAAGTACTGGACCAGACTCGTGATTTGGTCGACCTCCATGCTCTCAGCGTCGTCGTCGGAACAGGATCCGCTTGACGGCACGCGGCGGTCTCTATTGCTCTTCCGCTCCTCCCACGGCTGGCCCACTTCGGACAAAAAAGAGTCTTCTTCATCCGACGAAGATTCCTCCTCTTCAAATTTGGTACGGAATGGCCCGGGTTCCTCTAGGCGCATTCGCTTGGTGCTCCCTCCGCTCGGCGTGACGGAGACCCCGTTCTTCCTCAGCTTCTCCCCGAGCTCGGACGGAAGGCTGAGGTCCTGGTCGTCCTCGATGCTCCAGGCTCGCGGTCTCTTGGCCGAACTTGGTCCTGGGAGGAGAATCGGCTCGATGACCACTTCCGAGCTCTTGAGGAAATGAATGCTGTTCGGCGGGGCGTCGAGGTCGAGGTAAGACAACGTGTTCGGCATCTCCTCTTCGAATTGCTGCGGCGCGGCAAAGTCGTCCCCGAGCTTCTCGACACAAGTGAGGATGTCAGACGGAAGATCAATCTCGTTTTCACTCTCGACTTCCACGAGGAAGCGCGGGTCGAGGGCAGAGCCCGGGTCTTCAGCCTGAGGAATGGGCCGTGGAAAGGGGGAGTTGGGCGGGCAGTCGGTGTCGGCAGAGTCCAGGTACCAATTCTCGAAGAAGGCTCGTTGGGCCTTCGTGAGCACCGAGGCGATGAGGAGGTGTTTGTGCAGCGACGAGCCCCCGCGTCGGATGCTCCTCGACTCGGCCATCTTGCTCAGTGACAAGTTCATCACTTTCTTCGCATCGTCTGACATCTTCTCGCTCCACCGCCCTCGTAGTGGATCTACAACGGGAACTCGCATTTAGTCTCAACCCAACTCAACAAAGTGCGCTCATGACCAAGCTAGATTGCATTTGATGTGTGCAAAAGTGCAAACTGGGAACATAAATAGCCTATTAAAATATGATTTGCACTGCTTGTATCTAGAACTTCATGAGACTATGACGTCGATGAGGACGTGAGTCGGAGCTCGGAGGTGAAGAAACAAACAATGAATATACACACCATGCATTATATCCTCGTTTTCGTCATTTATAAAGTTCCATTTTTAAATATTTAAACAACGCATGCTATGGAATAAGTAATATTACTCATTTAAAATAAATCCATCCTGCTTCTGTATGGTTTAAAAAAAATAAAGCAATTCCAAAACCATAACTAGTTAATCCAATTAGTTGACCCTTAAAAAATAATCTCATGTCAAATAGTACCCAATATCCAAAATGATAATTTGGAAATTAAAAACCATGCCAAATTTCTAGCTTTTCTAATAATATTTAAAATCAATGAAACTATTCCTCTATAGCCCATTTATCTACGAATTAGTGCGAATGGAAGGAACATTTATTTCACGAATCCTAATTACATCAATACTTCATTCACACATGGTATGGCTATATAAATAAAAGATGTGCATGAGTGGTCCTGGACAAGTTGCTTTTCAAAAATAAAGAGGAGGAATTGCCAAGTTGGAGGTGTGGAAAAGGGAGGAAGCCATCCATTCTTGGCCGTTTCTCCCCAAACTGGCGTTTAAAGTAAGTGAAAGGGCAAAAGGGTGCATTATTGTCTTTTTATGTGAATGGAATGCGGAGATGAAGTGAAGGGTCGGCGTGGAGGGTCCTTGGTGCGTATGACAGAGGGCCCTCGTTTGCCCCAATGGACGAAGGAGTCCTTGGCCATGCATGGAAGGGGAGCGGGACGAGTGATTCATTAACCGATCGGAGAAGAAGCGAGTAATATGGGTGACGTCAGGGATGAGCTAGGTAATTCCCAACTCTCCTGGAAATATCCTCATTGCTCCCTTGTGTTATATGCATGCCTCGTATGAGGAAACTCTGAATATGGATGACTTTCAAATCACTATTAAATATTACTCACCTCTCTAATCAACTAGTGTGGTATTTAATATGATATTTTGACGCTATTTCCACACCATGGTCCACTACTATCTTGTCAGTTCCGTCATTGATGATTCGCACTCAGAACGTTTGACCAATTAACGATGTCACAGGATCAATTAATCTAATTTTAAAATCAGGCGTTTCCTCATCGTAAAAATGTTTAAAAACCCCAATTTATAATCTCTCTAAAAATGAAATGGAGATTTGAACCTGCTGAGTGTGCAAGTGCTGGGGCCCTTATTTACAAAATGACCCTTTTCATTTATAAAATTTTGCCAATCTGAATGAATCTGAATGAATCTTCCTCACTAATTCGGACATTAATTGACAATTAAAAGCAAAGGGCCACGAGATGAGCCTCCCTCATCGTTTGATCGAAAGTCGGCATTGTGGGCCTGAAGGAGGTGGTGGCAACCCCAAGAGAGTGACATCCCAAGGAAAGGGGCCGACCACGTAATTGTCTTTAAATCCCTATCTACGATGACCCCAGAGTGACCCTTCCTTCCCGAGAGGTCCCAAAGGACCCAAAGGGTTTTTGGCCAACTAAATAGCTCCTAATTAAATGTGTATTTAATGTTTTCTTACGTGAGGAGGGAGCGTAGCGGGAACGGGCGGGCGATGAGCGTTGGTGGTGAGGAGCGGAGCAGGAATGAAAGTTGTGGTGGGCGCCTTACGGGATTGTGGAAGATCAACGGCCGGGGGGTCGGGCCGGCCCCCGAACCCAAAACCCAATTACGCAGAGGGGACGAGGGGAGGGCGGAAGGCCGAGGAGCAGGTGGCTGCTCGCCTCCTCCGCAAACATTCCAACCCAGACGTCATCAACACACCTTCCACATCTCTCAAGGATTACAAATATAATCAATAGGCAATGAGGATCAAAATGAACCCAATGACGAAAAACCATCTTCGAGTCTCAAAACATTAGCTGCCGTTTTATAATGGAGACTTTGAATCAAAACTTTTGATTCGCTTTGATGAGAAGTGAGTAAATTAATGAGAAAGGAAGATTGAATGAATGACAGTTCAAAATGTCAGACTTGTCCGGAGTAATTTTAATTAACTAATGTAAGCTTAGTTTAAGTACACTTAGGTGAATTATTTGATAGCTAGCATTAGTATAGTTTAATTAAGCTTTTAATGAGTATTTTGTTAAAAGAAGAGTGGTTGATCATCTTGTAATGTGGGAGATGCGATGTTGAGATCAAAGTTTGAGAGATGACGCAGGTTGATAGAGAAGGTGAATAATGTTTCATTTACCCTGATGATGGGCTGGTTCTAAATAGTGAGAAGAAGTCTTCTGGAACAATCCCCTCGCCGCAGACTTTGATTTCGGCTCGTGCTTTTCTCGGCTTCTCCTTTATAATTCCGATTATTAATTTCCAGTTAACTTTGCAAATTAACTTTTGAAATCTTCAAGATGTCGACTGCCATTCCTCTTTCTTTTCATGGAACTCGACAGAGTGGGGCCCCTGTCAGGTCCATGAATGGTAATTTGAAATTTAAAATTCGAGTTATAAAAACAGACCGGCTTGGAATTTGCTTTTTATAATAATTTTGCTGAATTAATTTGTTAATTGAGTAATTCTAATATGGTTTTTAATTTTAATTAGTTATGGCTGCCTCGTCGATTGCCAACATTGTGAAAAGTTCTCTTGGGCCGGTTGGATTGGACAAGATGCTCGTTGACGACATTGGTGATGTGACGATCACGAATGACGGAGCGACCATTTTGAAGCTTCTTGAAGTTGACCATCCAGCGGCTAAAGTTCTTGTTGAGCTTGCTCAATTACAAGACGAAGAAGTGGGCGATGGAACCACGTCGGTTGTCATCATTGCGGCTGAGCTACTTAAAAATGGCGATGAACTTGTCAAACAAAAGATTCATCCAACGACGATTATTGCTGGTTACCGACTCGCGTGCAAGTAATTTTTATAATTTAATATTATTACCAACTTATATCAAAAAATTTCAAAATTTCTAGAAATCTAATTGCCATTTTTAATAAAGAGAGGCAGTTCGTTATATTGCTGATCATCTGACCATTCCAGTTGCGGAACTCGGAAAGGATTGTCTTATCAATGCAGCGAAGACCTCAATGTCTAGCAAGCTGATTGGAGCGTAAGAACTCGAAACTTTTTCTTAGCATTAACAATTAGTATAAAGGGATTATACCTAATTTTTAATGGGCATTTAATTTTTTAGGGATTCTGAGTATTTTGGAAAAATGGCTGTCGACGCTTGTGAGGCAATTAAATTTACGGACTCGAAAGGGAACTCTGCTTATCCAATCAATTCAGTGAACATCTTGAAAGCTCACGGTAAAAGTGCTCGGGAAAGTTATCTCGTTCCCGGCTATGCTCTCAATTGCACCGTCGCGTCTCAAATGATGCCGAAGAGAATTGAGAAGGCAAAGATTGCTTGCTTGGACTTCTCATTGCAAAAGACGAAGTTGAAGCTCGGCGTTCAAATTCTTCTCACTGATCCAACGAAACTTGAAGAGATCCGACAAAGAGAATCTGATCTGACTAAAGAGAAAATCTTGAAGATTTTGGCTGCCGGAGCGAATGTCATTCTCGTCACTGGAGGAATCGACGATCTTTGCCTTAAGGTTTTTAAATAAAAAAAAACATTTTAATTTAAGAGCCAAACACAGTTTAGCAACTTAATTTTAGCTTAATTCTTATGCAATATTTTTATTTATTTTTTCCTTTGCTTAGTATTTCATTGAAGGAGGAGCAATGGCTGTCCGAAGGTGCAAAAAGGCTGATTTGAAGAGAATTGCTAAAGCCACCGGAGCGACTCTTCTTGGTTCATTGGCTAATTTGGAAGGAGAAGAAACCTTTGAAGCCTCATCATTGGGAGAAGCGAAAGAAGTTGTCCAAGAGAGAATCTGTGACGATGAACTCATTCTCATTAAAGAGTAAAAAATATTTTTAATTATTATTTTGTTTAGAATTTTATTAGTACTTTATGTTCCAACATTAAAAAATATTCAAATGTTAACGTTAAAATAATGTTAGACCAAAGGCAAGGACAGCTGCATCAATTCTTCTTAGAGGCCCGAACGACTTCTACGTCGATGAAATGGAAAGGTCTATCCATGACGCTCTTTGTGTTGTCAAAAGAGTGTGCGAGAGCAAAAAGGTAAATTCACAAATTATCAAAAGTTTATTATTTTACCTTAAAATTGCCATCTTTAAAAGTCCAATTGAGACTATTAGAATAATTTTGTATCTTTTATTCATTGAAAGGTTGTTCCTGGTGGAGGTGCAGTTGAAGCTGCTTTGAGCATTTATCTCGAGAACTTTGCCACGTCTTTGAGCTCCCGTGAGCAATTGGCTATTGCTGAATTTGCCAAGTCTCTTTTAGTGATTCCGAAGACATTATCGGTGAATGCGGCTCAGGATGCGACAGAACTTGTGGCTAAACTCCGAGCGTACCATAATGCTTCTCAAACCAAAACAGACCAAGAGCAACTCAAATGGTATTAAAATACCATTACAATTATTAGTCATACATCATACCTTTCATTTACTTGCAACTTGTAATTTTTTAATGTAATTTCTGATTATCACTAATTATTTTTTTATTTTACAGGTATGGTCTTGACCTCAACGAAGGCATTGTGAGAGACAACAGAGAATTCGGCGTTTTGGAACCAGCGGTTTCAAAGATCAAAAGTCTCAAGTTCGCAACTGAGGCTGCTATCACGATTCTTCGGATAGATGATCTCATCAAGCTGAATCCAGAGGACAACAAGAATTACAGGAACCAATGCGGCGACGATTACGATTAAGCTCCTTTACCATTGTACTCTCCAATTCATTTTTCACTTTTCTTCATTTAAAGTCTTCCTTTGACGATAATTTACTCAGAGAATCTTGAACCATTCGAATAAGCATTAAATTTTTTCTCTCCTATCGACATAATTTACAAAAACGAGAAACAAGAAACACGAACATTAATCTCTTGTATTTGTACCAATATTCATTAATGTTTGCTAACAATAATTTTGTAACGTGTGGTTATTGTTAAAAATTTAAAATTGTTAATAAATGTAATGAAGAGAAATTGAAGACAAAAGTATGTGCTTTGATGCCTAACTCTAATAAAAAATAATTATTACCCTTGTTAATTCTTATAATACCAACAAAATGCTTGTACGTTTTTGTAGTCCTATTCACAAATAAAATAAATTCTTCATTCTAATAATTCCACTCTATATTCTTTTACATAATGTAAAGTCAGCTAACGAATATAACTTACACATAGAATAGAATAGCATACAATTAGTTGTAATACAACTTAATTCGGCAGATTTCAAAATAAGAGTCAATTCATGAATAAATGCAATAAAAGAAAGATCCTAATTGCATAGAATTGTCATACAATACTGTTGGGAATTGGGAAGTTGGTATAATGGAACAATAAAAGGGAATTGGGGCAAAGGGAGAAAGAAGACGGGAAGGTAAAAAATGAGTATGGAGGGAAGGGAGTGGGGCGCGGGCGGTTGAAGTTGACCTACAACTCCAAGAATGTGTCAACGACTCTTGGGTCCACCAGCGGATTGAGACGAGGTGAGTGGGAAGGAGATGTCTTGTCCTTCCAGTCCTTGACTCCCGGTTTTTGCAGGCAATGGGCGGTGGGGCTCGTTGGGTCTTAGAGAATGGCCGTCTTGTCAAGGGATGAGTTGGCGTGGGCGAGGATTGGATCGGCGCCGCTTCTCGTGACCCTCCTCCTCCCTCTCGTCATCGGAGTCCTCGTCCTCCTCAAATGCATCCTCAACCACTGTTGTGTCCGTCGCTCAAACACAAAGTACGTCATCGTTTACCACAACTAGACTCAACAATAATTCTTCTCGACTCTGACGTCTCTCCTCCCAAAACTGTCTTTTTTCTGTTGCGGACCGCCTCTCTTTGCTAATTATTAATTAATAATTAATCAATGGGTTTTCGCCTGCTGGGCCTCTGTTACTTCATTGTTGAGCATTGAAGAGACTAGCTGTAGTTGTTTTTGTTATTGAGCCCCTCTCTGGTTTCTTGCTTTTGGTTGAAGTTTGTATTTGATTTTTCTAATTCTGTCACTTGTTATGTAGCGAAAACGTAATTTTGTTATTAATTTTAATCATTTCACCTTCATTTATGTCAATTTATTAATATTCTGTTATGTACTTAGTAAAGTAGTTTTGTGTAATGTTTAGTAGATTAATATGATTCATGATTATTTATTATGTATTATAACATGTGTAGATTGTTTTGGGTGTTTTAATGCTTATCGTTAGCTCCTCAAGAAATGCAAAATATTTTGGCAATTTAAAATGTAAAAGCCTTGTAGGTTTTGCAAAATGTGATTATTGGTGTCTTAATAAATATTATACTTTATTTTAATCATTTAAAAAGCATTAATATTTATGTAAATATTCTTAATTTAAAATAGAAAGGATTGCGTTTTAAAAGAAAATAATATCGTGTAAATAAATGGTATTTGACCAATTTTAATTAATTATAAGATTGTAAGTTTTATTTTTAATCAGTAATATGAATACAGAATATGTTAAAAGTTGTAAATTAGAAAATATGAGATTTCATATTTTCATCAATTTGTTCTTTTACTTGATATGAGAATGAATGTTATGCCACACTCTGCACTGTATTTGAAAGCAAAGAACGTCACTCCTTGACTAAACCAAAATTATCAAAGTTCATCCTATAATAATATGAACTATGAAAATAAGTTCGAAGCTCTATATGAGAATTTTTGCAAATACAGGGACCAATTCTTCCAACTCCCGTTTGAAGTTACAAAATCAATTTCATATCTTAAATTTTTTACCGAGAAACTCTCGATATCAAAGACATTCATTTGGTTTCTTTCTGCGATAAGATGAACATTGATGATATTCCTAACCTAATTCTATAATAATATAATATAATATTTGTATTAAATCAATAATATCGTGTACAATATTAATACGTAAGAATCTTTATGATGGTTTCAAGTTCTATAATAGCATTCCTAATGGAACTAACTTTCCACTAATTATTTTAAAGTATTAGTATTGATAGCAGTATTATCTCATGGTGCATTAGCAAAAATATGATCGAATTGCCTAACAATTTAAACATAACTAGAAAATCTGCTCGCATGATGGTGAATTTTAGAATTTCATTTTATTTGTGTTTAATTCATTTATGATTATATAATGATTTGTGTTATTTAATGAATTACGTTTTCGCTTCATCCTGGCATGAATTATAATTTGCTTCCGTTTTTTCTGTTCTCTCCTCCAACGAAGCAGAGAAGAGATGTTTGGCGTCGAAGGGCGAATGACAATTCTCTCAACGTCCGAAGTTCCATTTGGTCCTCGGCCACCAAATAATAACCGAGAGGTGAAATTGGATCTTCATCCAGATCCTTCAGGGATTCATATCTTACAAGGGGATGAAGCTCCTTCACCCACCGAGTCCCTTCATCTCACCGACTCCCTCAAAAGGTGTCTTTCATCGCTATCTCCTCGTTTCGCTTTAATTCTCTCTCATCGCTCTCCTCCTTCCTCCTTTACCATCTCAAATATTAATTAAATTATTGGCTAACATTAGAATATTACACATGATTTGTAATTTACACCTTTACTAATCAATATATTTAAATATTTGAAACTCACACCGCCGCTCTCATAATTAACAATACATTTCATAATTCCTTGGCGGACTTCATTAATGCTGGTTTGATTATTTAGGGCGACGCTTCATCGTCAACTTCCTGATCTTCCCCCGGAAAATCCACCACGACGAAGTTCATCAGTTTTGAGCCACGATGGAACGTCTGAGCTCTATGCCACAGTGGGCTTTCCAAAAGATGAAAAACCCTCTACGTCAAAAGAACCGCAGCCTTCGAGTGATTCTGAGACTTATGGGACGAATCATCCATATGCCAAGCTGAAGAAGTTGGAGAATCCCTATGCGAGGGTGCGAAATGAGAGCCTACAAGATGAAGAGACTGATACAGACAATTACGATACACCTCAACCTTACGCACAAAGTGGAAGAAGAGAAGCCGACCCGCCCCCCAATTTAAACCCCAATGGTGAACCCGATCCTCCCGAGAATCCCGTTCCCCCGAGAAGAGTCGCAAGGCAATGGAGGAGAACTCAAAATAATCCTCCTGGCCCACCAACACCTGGACCACCACAACCTGTACGATATGTATCATATTAATCTATGAATATATTTTTTTTTAATTTTTCGATAAAGTTTTTGAAATATATTGTATGTTAATTTTTAATTATGGTGTTATTGGCTTTGATAGGGTGAACCCGTTCAAGTTCATTTTTCTGGAGACTCGCAGGATTCGAGGGGTTATACGAGTATAAGCGTTAGGGAACCTTTGTCAAATATTAGAAGTCAAGTTAAAAATACTCGGAATTATGACTCTCATTACGCCACTGTTTCTGATGATTCTGGTAATTATGATTGCATTACATTCTACAGAATATAAATGATTCACAAAATATTGATAATAGTAATTTATGATAATGAAATGAATATGAAAGACAAACCTTAAATCTTCAATGAAATGAATCTTATTTGCAGAAGAGATGTACGCTGCAATAGAAGACCCAGAAAATAATTATATGCGAATCTCAGGAGAAGATGGACATCAATCATGGGCTGGTAACATTAACATTAATATTTATTATTAAATAATTGCTAGTGTATTTTTTAGATTAAAATAGTTAATGATTAATTATTGAGAATAATACTTATTTAATAATCAGGTGGCCCAAACGCGACTCCAATTCCAGAACGGCGAGAGGCAAATTCTCCCCTTCCACCAGTTCCTCCTCCTCTTGAAAGCCCAGCCGTTGCCTCGACCAGCACGGCCGTTCAGCCCACGCCTCCCCTTTACGCCCAAGTGACCAAGAAGAAGAAAAAAGCTCCGCTCACTCCAACAGTTTCGAATTCTAGTCAGAATCCTCCGTCGCCCTCAGTGCGTGAAGAATCTCGCCGATGGTCCAAAGCTGATATTTCCTATTCCGAGTTCGAAGTCGTGAGAGAGGCCTTGAGTGAGACTTTAGTTCAGAGCACCATCAGTGGGAAAGACAATTACCAAGAAATCGACGACCTGGCTCCGAACCCCTACAATGAAATTGAAGATCGAAGAGACGAAGAGGCCGAGGGAGCTTTGGATCATTATCAAACCATCTCTGCTCCAAATGGATTCTACCAAGAGATTGGTGAACGCCTGGCTGACCCCGATGCCTTCTATGCCAAGGTGGACAAAGAAAAGAAACACGGCTATGAGAAGTTGAGGAAACTCCCAGCTGGGCCTGTGTTGGTTGAAGGGTCTGACGAGGAGGAAGAGCGCGTGGACGAAATGTACGAGAGAGTCAAATACCCGCCGTATGAGAGACTCAAGGAATCCCAGGACGATTTGCACGAAGAGCCCAACTTCTACGAAGACATTGCCTATGCTCAGTTGAGGAAAGAAGAAGCGAGGGGATTTGCTGAAGCGGAACAAGTCGCGGCGATAGCTCTGGCTGACGTGGCTGACTTGTCTCAACTGTACGCCCGTGTGGACAAGAAAAAGAAGAAAAAGACCACCAAAGAGATTGATGAGAGCAGTATTGAGTACATTTGATATTCTTCAAATTTTATTCAGCTTTTCAAAGACGCATTCCCAGCCTTACGATTCCTCAAATGGTTGAAAAGTTCAAAATTTCCTCTGCTCTTTGTAAATTTACTTTATTTGAAAAGCAGCTTGAATGTTCTTGCAAGAAACCCCCTTTTTATGGCTAATGACATTTCCAATCGCAAATAGCAAAGCTACTATTCTAATTTCTAATTATTGTTCTCGTATTTAAACGAGGAACTTTTCATGTTGTCTTAAATGTCTACTGATACATAAGTAGAATCAAGAGTGTAATCTTCGTCTTTCGTCATTTTCGTGGTAGAAAAGTGTAATATTCATCATATCTTGTTCAATTTTATATCCATACGAGGGTGTGCCTGACAATTTAACTTCCAAGTGTAGCATTTATAATCCTCTTAACGTTGACTTCGTAAAAGATAATTCTCATCTAGCTACATAATCTAGTGTAATCAACATTGTGTTTAAGGTATTGTGAGTAAAAAATAGACTTAATCTAATCGGTTAAATAATTTAAGTTAGATTTTAATATTTATAATAAATAATATTGAATCTTCATATTTGAGAAGGTTGACCAATTCCAATGGCGCGCAATAAATAGATATTTAGAAGTTTATAAATAGTTATCGATGACCTTTTATCATTATACATTTGCTTTAATGTGTAATTAAAAGTCACGTTTGTAAAATAACTAGGTAGATAATGCAATTCAACTATGAATATTGAATAGCTATAAAAAGGGGAAAATGTGAGGAAACTTAATGTTAGTAGAATATATCCAAATAGAAAACAATCATGAAATACATAGGAGACTTTATCCTGTCAAAATAGACCTTCAGTGATTCCATATCTCCTCTTGAAAATTGTAATTTACGATGTAGCAATCTTTAACTCTCGTACGTGTATTTATCTACGAACTATAAAACATTGATTCAAATAATGAACATTTACGTCTGTGACTATTAAGAAAATCTTTAGAATGATAATTCAACTTCTCCTTTCGTTCAAATACATTAATGTTTGAAGATGTATGTAATTTCTACTTAATGATGGAAACTTCATGCTCAAAATTGTTAAGAGAAGTGTAGTATTGGAAAGTATTTCAAAAAGGTAAATGATCATGTCTTGTAAATTATTATTTCACTTTCAATTCTTTACATTTAAAATATAAATTACTTTTAACCTCTCTTCAAAAAGGGTGTGACTATAAATAATTAATTTTAACATGTAAAAGATTTAAAATCTTGACCGGGTTTGGAATTATTGAGATGATTTTGAAACATTGCGGATTAAAGCAATGTAAAGATATACGTACTTTGTGAACCATACAGGTGTATTCAATTTGAACTTACATTCTAATTAAATAATTAATTAATTATAAAAATTATAAAAATACTAAATGTATATCTAACTTGTAAGTAAAAGCCTAATTACTTTTGATTATTTATATGTAGTTTTTAAGTTTTCAAAAGCTTTAACAAAGCATTATAAAATTATTAAAATCTCGCTCACTTGAGCCACTTTGTTCTTCGTGGATAATTAATTTAAGGACATTTCCTTACTTATTACAACAGGTATATAAATTACAAAAAGCTTTCTTGAAGAATTATTAAGTATTTATTTAATTTACATACATAATTGTTTAATTGCGTCCCGAATTTCTAAGATTTATTTCACATGCTGCATGCAAAATTAGAGTTAAAGTCTTTATAATAATTTCTGTGATTGATTTGTTACTCAATCAGAGAATAAATGTGCAATTCTTAAAATTAGTGTTTTTAAGTTTTATAACTTTGTGGTTTGCAATATTTGTGTGTTTACTTAATGTTTGGTGTATTGACGCCAACGTTTTTAACCAACTGGAGGTTTGTTTAATTTTTCATGAGAATTTTGAAAATAAATGAGATATCAAAGCTGAATTCATTGATCTTTTCTCTTTATGCATTTCATTATGTGACAAGTAATACTTTATGTTTTTGAATTTTACTCAATTTATTTGAATAAAAAATTTCTGTTAAGTTATTACAATCCGTAACTTTAATAATACGATCACACATTATTTATATGAATATTCTCAATTTCGGATTGATGATTATTAATTTAATTTAGATGACTTAATTTAGAAATAGTCAGAGAATTCAGGATTGAGTAGGTTTATCCGATGATTTCGTTGTAGACAAGGACAGGGTTGTTGGCAGCGTGAGTGCTTGCCGCAGCTTCTCGCTTGGCTCGCTCAACTTCCTGAGCATAAACCGTGACGAAGTCGAAACAAGAAGAATAATTCAGGAATTTGTCATAAAGCTCTCGGAGTTTGATTACGTATTTGAGATGACTGTAACTTCTTTTGTCGCTGAAATGCGCCTTGCAAAGAAGCTTGTCAACAATATAATGGGACCTTCCATTAAAAAAACAGTTTATTTCATAACTGACCCTTCTTTCATTGATTCATATTTACTATGAGTGCTTAAATTTAATGTTAGGATAATTTTTGATTGTAGGCAAATCAAGAATTATTTTGCTTTTTACCAAAAGATGTTCGTTTTTGGAGTAAAAGTGATCCAATTGTGACTGCAAAAAAATAAAATGAAATTTGACTTTGTTTATTAATGGGTAATGAATATAGTTTGTATTACTAAAATCTATCAGTTAATAGCAAATAGATTTTAAATCTTGTACAAGATATATAAACTTAAAAAAATCTTATATAATATAAGAATAATATTTAATTATTATTTACCCATTGTGTTTTTTCATCATTCGGTAGACATCAAATTGGTAATCATCTTCGCCTAAATGAAAAATTAGTTTAGACGTTCATTACTTTAATACCTAAAAAGATTTCCTTTTAAGAATGAATACTCAAAGCCTCATGGAGACCTGTGAATTGCTCCTCGTCTTTTTTGAGGTCACAGAAGATTGGCTTTCCATAGCTGTCTGTAAGCCGTGCAAGAGTGAAGTCGATGATTGTGGCTTTAATCCCGAAAGAAGGAATTCCAATGGCAAGGTCATTGATGATAAACTCAATATATTCATCTTCAGTTTCTTCCACCAAAATGTTCCCCCTTTTAACAATAGACGTTCTTATTGACAGTTGAATTTTTTTTGCATTTCATATATTATTTTTAAAAAAAGATATTTTACCAATGAAGATCTCTGTGCTCAAAAGCCAAAGCAGCTTCTCCAGCAGCCAAAGTGTGAGTAACCTAGATAGGTATTTAAAAAAGTTAAATCTTCAATCCTTTGAGTAATATTTTTCTCAAGTAGAAATTCCTTTTAAAGTTGAAATATTTGAATTCACCTGCATGAGAAGCGAGAATGCTTGTCGGGCACTTTTGAACACAAAGCTCTCGAGATCACTTCCAGCGTACTCGTATTCAAAAATAGCGTAATGCTGATTGAGTTCAAACTTGGGTTTATCATTGTCAGATTCTACAAAAAATAGACTTTTCTATAAATTCATCTTTTAATTTGTACACATGTATGCCTTATTTAAAGTTAAAATAAATGCATAGCATATAATTAAAAGCATAAATTTAGAGCATAAACTTTTATTTACTGTGATGCTCATTCCATTTAGTCCATTCTTGTAAAAGTTTCTCAGGGTATTTTCCAATTCCAACGCGAGCTGCGTACAATTTGCAATAGCAGGGAGCCATGCTCTTTCTGTAGCCACCAACCAACTTCGTCACTTCTCTATTATATTTTTAAAAAAAAGTAATTTATAGAATTTTAAATAAGGTAATAAGACCATTATTTGTCTTGAGAAGTCAAATTGGCATTATATTCTATAAAAATTATAATAATTTAACTGTGAAATGATGATTTCTGATTCCATGTCCTCGAATGTCTTTTGTGTTTCTCCATTGACTTTCTTGCTTCCCCCCATAGGAACGATCTTGAAGACTCTCATGGATTTGGGGTTAGTGTAGGTTCCTTTGAAAACTTCCCCGTAGACTCCTTCGCCGATCTTCTTAATTTTGTCAATTGGATCAAAGAGGATGTCCATTGGCACAGGAGAGTTTTGCCAACAAGTCCAAAGGATGCTTCGCAACTTGGGATTATAAACCGAGCGTCTCTCCACGTCCCGACTGTTCAATCCATTGTGCAAATAAACTGCAACGGGGTCAAGCTCTTCCTCCGCTTTCCCATTTGCCCCAGTGAATCCAATATTATGATTCAAAGCATTTTTCAAAGCCTTAAATACCAAAAAATACTGTGGAAAAAATTTCCATTGCCTATATAATCAATACAATTTCATTTTTATAATTAAATTGATTAGTGTTTGTAAAATCCTCACAATCACGGGTCTATTAGCAAAGGGGCTGAATGGTTTCATTTTCTGAAGCGGAAGTACAAGTGGGGGTGGTTGAAGAGGAATGATCCTCTGTTCTGGAAGCTCATGCATGCTCGCAGATTTGGATGATCCTTTTGACGGAATGGACATATTGGAAACTCTCTTGTGAAGTGAATGACAAGACGTATCTTTATTGCCATTTTTGGTCTTTCCAGCCTTTGACTTGTTCAGCCAGTTGTAACCTTTTTCAAGAGCACCGTCTTCATCCAACATACCTTCATCACCCTAAAACATAATAGATAACACTTACAAGAATATAAAGATATCAGAGTCGTTGGTCTTGGTCTCTCATATTATAAAATGAAAATGCCGTTTGGTTATATAATATTTCATTAATTTTAACATTTAATGGCGATTGAGAACTGAGTCGACTGACCTCAAATGGCGGTCGAGTTCGACGTATGGGACGATCTTGCCCCTCAATGATCGCAATGCCAGCTGATGGAATGTCCCCGAGTCCATCGCCGACTGACAATGAGCTGACGAGACTAGTTTCTGAACTCTTTCGGCTCTGTGCACTTTCTTTGTCGAAGGATTCTGATTTGGAAGACCTTTTCATGTTCTTGCCTTGCCTTTGTTCACTTTAATACATTTTATGAATCGACCGACTAAAAGAGAATGTTGGACAGTGAGATGAAATAATCGTTCAAGATCCACTTAACGAATGAATTTTCAGTGCCGAACTGATTGAAAAAATTGGTCAAAATGAGAGTTGGATAGAATATTATTATTTTATTACAAAAGGTTTCCTTGGTGATCACAATTCAAGAGAACATATTATTTATAAAATGAGTTTAATATGAAATCACTTCAACGATAAGTAGGAATTAAATGGTTTAACCAAGCATTAAACATAAAAATATTTAATACGCAATAAACTTTCTAAACTATAAACTATTGTTTGTATGCAAATGCTTATATTTGAATAAGGTTAAGCTTAAAACACAGCGCGGAATGTAACGAATGTAACGATTAACTTGTGGAGCCAAACTGTTTGTCCCAATCTTCATAGATGATGAGATCTGCTGGAGCGACACTTGCCTTCACAATTTTCAGGGCGGATTCAAAATCCACGAACGTCATCGAGCGCACCTATAATAGGAATCAATTGAATGTAATCAGTTGTAAATTAAAATAGCAATAATTGGTTCAAACCGACCTGTGACGCGTTAATCGACTCAATGTTATGACTATGACTTAAGTCCCTAATTGGTCCATATGCAGCCTCTCGGCACAAAGAAGCCATGTCTGCTCCAGAAAACCCATCAGTCGCTTCAGAAATATTCTCAAAATCTTCCTCACTCAGAGAACACAATTGGCCAGCCATGAGATTCTTGACAAGTTGATATCGACCCTGAATAAGAGCCAAAATATTCATTCCGAATTCGATCGATCGATCATTAAAATTCATATTGTAAGTTTTTGATTGTAATTCAGATTATATAATTTAGACATTTAAAAAATATTTAACTACACAAAGAATGTACCAGTTGATCAGGAAGTGGAATATAAACTTTTTTGACGAGGCGCCTTCGAGCTGCTTCATCAAGTTCTTGTGGTCGATTAGTTACTCCAATAACTAATATTTTATCTTCTTTATTTGATCCGCAACCATCCTAATAAGTACAATTTGACAAATTAATAGTCGATTTGCTTAAAACAAAATATGCAAATAGAGTAATTGTAATTTAACTTACAAATTGAATTAAAAATTCAGTTTTGAGCCTTCGAGAACTTTCATGTTCAGTTCCACTTCTTGCAGTGAGAATTGAGTCAATCTCATCAATGAAAATGACTGCAGGTTGTTTGAGACGAGCAACTGCGAAAAGAGCCCTCACCATCTTCTCTCCATCACCAATCCATTTAGAAGTCAAGGAAGAGGCGCTGATGTTGAAGAAAGTAGAATTTGATTCGGTGGCAATGAGTCTCCCTATCATGGTTTTTCCTGTGCCAGGTGGACCAAAGAGCAAAATGCCTTTTGGGGCAGATCTGTTTAAATTGGGTTAAAAATCAATTTAAGTATACTTTTCTAGTTGTTGCATCAATTAATGGTTTTCTGATGCTCTAAACATTTGAAAAATCCTTTAATGTTGTAGTAATTGTGAAGTGAATAACCTCAACCCGAAAAATATATCTGGACGAATCATTGGCCAAATGATGACTTCGCGAATAATATCCTTAGGTTTCTCAAGTCCAGCAATATCACTCCAATTGGTTTTTGCAACTTCCATCACTTCGTTCATGATTGCTTCAACCATTTTGACGTCAATGTTCTTCATTGACTCGTGTTCCATCATTTCACAAACTCTGAAAGGAATCAATTTAAAGTTTAATTTAAAAGTTTTTTTTAGATAATTTTATAATAACGTAAAATTCAATAACTGTATTTTATAATCATTATACTCAGGATTTGTAGAAATTGGTTCAGGTTCTTTGTCATGTTTCTGATTTCCTCCAGGGGGATTGAAAGCATTGGCAGTCAACCGAGCTCCTTTTCGTAATCCCGAAACATGGGCAGATCCTTGGCTCGGTAAAGGTCTTTTAAGTCCCTGCTTTTTGTCATTTATGGCCTAATAATGAAATTTCACTTAGAAAACATGATGTATCCGTCTAAAATAAACATTCTTTTAGTCATTAAATTGATCCATTCTTTGTTTCACATACAAGTTGTTCATGGGCAGTTCTAAATGCGCTTTCAACTCTTGGAATTATATCTTGCTTTTTAAGACTCTCACTCGAATTCAATTTTTCAGCTTGAGAGAAGATGGGTTTTGCAGGTGAGGAAAACAACGCTAATTTTGTTGAATTAATGCTAATAAATAATGAAATGTGATTATTAACTTCTTCCTTGCTGCTTTTATTTTCTATAGTAAATTCCATATTAATACGGAATAAGTCCTCAACATCCTCAAACTAATTTCGTATTAATATGGAATAAAAAAACATTTTTTCTCATTTTTTATTTGCCAAGTGTGAAAATATAAATAGCGATCATATTTTAAGTAAGGTAGAGGTTAATAAATTACACTAACACCAAAACTAATTGATAAAATAAGCTTAGTTATTTTATAATAAGCTTTCTTATATAAAGCTTACCCTATCGGATCTATCGGCTCAAAATCCATCGACTCTTTTCTTGCAAAAGCGCCATTTGAAGAATATTTCTCTCTTTGATTATTGGACGTCAACTGGTGTCCATTGATAATTCTATCGTAAAATGTACAAGTCTTTTCGTTATTTTTTTCACGCTGCCGTGTAGCAAAGAAACCTACAGTGTTCTTTCCTTTCGGGAGCCAATCTTCCCTTTTTCCTCCTAAGAACACAATTTTACCATTTATTCATAAAAAACTTAATAGCGAATAATCAGTTTGTCACAAAAAGATCTTTGTTCTGAATTTATAACAATTCATTATAAAATAATCAAAATTGTAAATAAGATTACCTGGAATTTCAAGTTTCATTTCTTCAATGATGCTTTGAGGCTTGACCTTTTGAGGTTGGGCAAAGAAATTATTTTCTGACCTTACTTCTCCCATCATAAAATATGACAAACACTTGACCATTGTTGACACGTCATGGTCGGTAGTTAAAGGTCGATTGACGTTCTTTGATTCTCCCTTGGCTCTTTCTCCAGAAACTTTCGTATGAGACATGACAGTATGACACTATTAAAACTAAGAAAGAAAAAGTGATTCACCAACTATAATTCAGATAAACATAACTGTCAATAATATGATAACTTGTAAATTTTAAATTGTCCAAATAAATCTGTTCTTACCTGATTATTTATCTTTAAAAATAATTTTTCTTTGCATGAATTCACAGTGAAATGAGTGCAAAGATTCTTGTACGGCATTATTGCGCCAAACATATTATGAAATATCTTGAGTTGAATTCTCTGCTCCAATAGAATGCCAGTGAAGGAAATGGGATTGTGTGGAACTTTGTCGATAGCCAAAGACCAATTTAATAATTAAAAAGTCAATCATAAGTTTTAAGCGTATTTAGCATTAGATTAGAAGATGCAAGCAGGACATGGAGTTGATCATCATTCTACGATCCCAAATCTAAAGGCCATTTCCTTTAATCAGTCCAAAGCCAAGACGAGCATTCTTGACAAATCTTTAAGCAAAGGAAAGAATGAAGTTCACCTCAGCTGCTTCGCCCTCTTATTCTCAGAATTAGTTCAATACTGCCAAGGAAGGAGTAATAGCATTGCCGAACTTCATAGCAAGTATAATTTCAATACCTAATTAATAATTATGCCAGGTCAGGCTAGCTCAATGAATTGAACAGATCTAATAAGATTTTTAAAATTTTTAATAAATATATTAAAAATATTACTACATACGACGTGATTGATTTATTTTCAGGTTAACTGAAATGGGGAAGCAAGTCGGGCTCAAGATCTTTGACCTTATTGTTCTTAGAGAGAAAAGTTACAAAAGGGATATCAAGCTTCTAAACATGTTATTATTTATTCGGTCAACGGTTTGGAAAGTAATTAAATCTATGATTTGATATTTTTTAACCCATAATGCAAAATGTCATTTCTTGTGTATTGATGTATTGAATGGAAGATTTCATAAAATATTTCATAATATCAGTTATATTCATTTATTTTTGCGTTTTGTTATAGACTCTCTTTGGGAAAGACGCTGACAAGCTTGAACATTCCGCTGATGATCCACGTCAATATTACATTATTGAAAAAGAGCCGCTTGTCAACAAATTCATTTCCGTTCCGAGAGACAAGGGAAATCTCAATTGTGCTGCTTTTAATGCCGGGATCTTGGAAGGAATCCTTGAAACTTCGGGATTTGTAAGGCTACCATTTATTATAAGTTTCGAAATAATAATTAATAATATAATGACTTTAACCTTTTTCTTTAACAATTTTAATAGCCAGCCAAAGTAATTGCTCAGTGGCATAACGGAACAACGTACTACATTATTGAATTTGATGAAGCTGTCATTGCAAGAGATAAACAGCTTGAAGAAAGATAGAAAACAATCGTCACCTTTTATCTCATTCATTCGTTATTATTTACCTTGAAAAGCGCTAAGTAAAGCGTAATTTGGTAACTTATTTTAATAAGGTCTACTTATTATTCTTATTATATTTTACTTTTATTACGCTTATAAAGAACAATTATCTTTAATTCGTGACTTAATTATTAAACTTGAAATAAAAAAGTTCATGGCATTTTCCGATATTCCTAAATTGTTATTTCTTTCATTCAGATCATGCATTTACTAAAAAAAATGAACTATCTATAGTAGGCATAGTATGTTCTAAACTCATTGAAACCTACATTATGCAGAATTTTGACATCTTCTAATTGTATAAACTAGCTATTCGGAGTTCACATTAATCATACGTTAATCTCATTCATTCATAATTTATCCAAAATTACTAACCAGGGAACGTTTTCGTATGAAAGTCGCGGAACAACTATTCGACTATATGGGGATTTAAAACATGACTAAATGATTATATAACTTAACATTAGTATGTCAAAATCACAGGAAAGCTATTTAAAAATTATTGACTTAATACGCTGGGTGGGTGAAGCATAGAGATTTTACATACACTTGCATCTCACAAGCCAATT